>LDKF01001099.1:6122-33852 GCA_001026735.1 Rotylenchulus reniformis
GGCATTTACCAAATTTCAATGGTGCACCCCTCCTTTCCCTCCCTTTAAAAATTTTGCCTCCCCTCCCCTTTCTTCTTTGTTATATATATATATATAGATTTAAATTTTGTTTTTTATTCAGAGCAAAATTTCTTTTTGCGATTCAGCAGTTGGCATGCTTTTAAAAGTTGACAACTTTTCTCGAGCTTTAATCAAATTATGCTACAACTTTTTTATGGATTGCAATATGAAATGATTCATAATGCTCAACATTTGCACTTTTTCAAAAAATGACATAGTACCAATTGGGCTACCTTATTGATCGCATCTTAACTTTTAATTACAGAAGGCGAAAAATTCGGAAAGTTTTTGCACTTTATTTAAGATATTGACCTTTCCATTGCACTTTTAACATCAAAATAACACCTTTGAGCCCAAAAGCATAATTGGTGCTATGTTATTTCTTGTAATCTTGTATAATTTTATTTCACGTTAATATAATCTTTTTATGGGTTTGCTTCGAAAGGTTGCACGATTCGATTTCATTTTTTGACCAATAATGTATTATGGGGTGATTAAACGACCCTATAGTCATTTGAAAAAATTCAAGTGAAAATAATGAAACGAAAATTTGATTTTAAATTTGCAAACAACCAACAACGAAACACCAGAAAGTGCGGAATTCGGTCTTTAGTTAGTCCGTTGTTCTGTAGTAACAAGTCAGAGACGCATAATTCTCGTTTTCTCAGCTACTTTTTTGGACTGTCTTATTAGAACTTGGATTTTCCCCACTTATTAGCAAGCTTTAATAAAAAAAAAATTGGAGAAGCTTTTGGGTTATGGCGGTTTTTTAACTAATGCTGCCCATTATGGCGGTTTTTTTAACTAATGACCCAGCACCTGTCTGGAGGGTAACCAAATGTGGTCACGCCCAAAAAGAAATTCTTAAATTAAAGATTTTTACAGCATAAGTGATCTCTTTATTTTCATCCTATAAAATATTTTGTAAACATTAGATATATTCAAAATTCACGAAAATTTTATCATTTAAAAGGCTGGACACATGACATGAGACCACAAATTATGAATTTTATTAAAATAAAATATATCAGAAGTTTGCTGTGGAATCCGTTTTGTCTAATTATGCAAAAATGGTGCAGGTTCTGAATTAGGGATTTTTAGAATCTGCCATTTCACAAAGAATAAACTTTTTCAGCAAAATAAATGGAGTTTTCATCATTTAATTAAAAATTCCGAAAAATTCTATAGTTTTTTTAGATTTTCAAGAAAAAATGGAAGAAAATGAAGATTTCCAAAAATTCAAGCCAGAAACAAAAAATCTTAAACAGGCTCAAATGCTCAATTTTTTCGGCGGTGCATAATAATAAATGCATAATAAAATGCATCCCAAAAAATAAACCCTTTCAATAGAATATGAAAGCATGTCAGCAGAAAGTAATGAAATATTAGACACGACTTATTATGGATCTATTAATTGGTTCATTGATTTCAAATCTTATTCTCAATTAAATTTTAATATTAGAAAAAAATTATTTTGAATTACCACACAGATTAGTTACTATTAATCATTCTTTTATAATCCAGCAGAATAATTAATGGGTTTAAAATTCTTATTTATTTCAAAAAATGAAATATGGATATATAATTTTATTAATTTACGACTTTTAGAGAATCAATAACAATAGCCTGATTTTCTTGTGAAACATTACAAAATTCATTCTAATAATTTAACAAATGATTATTTTTATTTTAATAATTACAAAAAAATAAAATAAAAAATTTGGCATCTTTTGTTAAAATTTGCTATTATTTTTTGAGCTTTTGAGACATAGATAAGGTTAGTAGAAAATTGACATTTTTTCTACCCATGGATTTTTCCTTTAGGTTGTCCAATTTATTCAATATAACCAGACAATTGCTTATAAATAGAAAATAAAAGCGACAACGCAAAAATTTAAATAAAAACAATAAATTTTTACTAACAACAATATATCAATATAGGTTATTCTGCCAGCATTTACATTTTAGTAATAAACATTTTGTTAAAAGTTTCAAAATTGACCTCAAATGATACTTAGAAGCATGACTCTACTTTTTTGACCCTTCGGCAATTAAAATGCCCAAAATTTGTAGAAAATAATTTTTGGAAATCTATTATTAATATGGAGTTGGGAAAAAATGAAAAAAAGAAGACAAGTGAGCCTGCAAATTTTTAAAATACTTAGGGTGTAAACTAAGTTCTACCCCCATTCACTGATTTCATGAAAATAATTTTTTAAAAATCAGCTTAAATCTAGCCAATCATCCAAATTTATATAATTATTATCTATAATATAGTGGCATTTTTGTGCAAAAAATCAAAGCACCCCATTTAAAATTTTTGAAACTTTTGAAGCAAAACATTAACAGACATCATTTTTGACATAGTCAATTTGGGATAATTTTTTCTCGTCAATGAAATGATCTAGAGAAGCAATTCAAAAGGGGATCTGATAGAGCATATTTTGATTAGTATTCCTGGCAAAAATGAGCTTCCTAGGCCATCTGATCAATATTTTATCGGGGTCACATTTTGAAGCACAGATTTTTAGCCAATCGTCCAAAAATTATTTCTTCAGAAAATTGATAAAAATAAACAAAAGAAATTGAATTTTTGTAGTTTCTACTTAATAATGCACCATTCTATCGAATCATAATGGTTTTTACATTTAAAAAAGTCTCACAGCTGAAATTCGCTTTTTGACCCCAGAAAATGTCCAACATTTTGAGGGATTTTGACTACCTGAAAGTACCCTTTATTGCTTTGACTAAAAATTTTCTTTTTTGTGCAATAAAAAAGGGTACTTTTGACTATTTTTTCAGCAACTTTTTTATTTTTTAACTTTATAGAATGTGTCATCTAGAGACTATAGAAGAAATATGGTCGAATTCGAATTTTGGGTGTATTTGCTTAAAAAATCATAATTATTTTAATTAATGGATTAGAATTGATTTTTCTTTTAAAAATGATAAAAAACAATTTATTCTACAATATTAAAAAGAGTTCAATAGAATTGATGGTAAAATAGCAAAGTTATGAATTTTTTAAAATGGCCAATTGATAGGGGGTCAGAACTTAGTTTACACCCTAAGTAATAACTTACATATAAGGACCGGGCATCCCTTGTGAAATTTCTTAAAACTTCCAAAATGTTTCTGGGGAAAAAATAGAAAATTCTAATTTAAAAAATACCACTCTAGCAGGTAATTGTAAAATTTTTCGCTGTTTTCATTAACTAAGTTTAAATTATAGAATTTTGATACTATGTACCATTGTCAGATACAGGTTGAAGATAATAAATTTTTAAAATAAAAGTTTCAATATAAATTATGGAAAGTAAAAAATTTATTCCTGTTCATGATTATGTATATGAGACTCAAAATTGTCAAAAAACGAATTGTTCAAAATTATTTTTAATCGAAAACTGTTGAAAATTTATTTTCAAAAAACGGTAGACAGTAAACGATTTATTTTTTTCGGATTCGGCCAAAAAGTTCGAAATATCCCCTAAAAAACCCTAATTTTCGGTATTTCGGGAAAATTTCGAACTTTTTGGCCAAATTTCGAAAAACAAAATATACCATTCGGATCAGCATAAAATTCTGAACAATTTTGCCTTTTATACTTCTGATCTAACAAGGTCTAACATAAAAGTTTTAGGCCAGACTGGCAACATTGGGGATTTTTTTAACATCCTAGCACCTTTTTGACGTTTTAGTCATGATAAGCGAATCGAAGCAATCAAGAGAGGATTTGTCCGAGTTGGATCCAATTTGTAGTCTCAAAAAAGAAAATAATTTTTTTAAATAAATTATTATTTGCACTTGAACAATGGGTGATCCTTTTTATCATCTCAGGTACAGGTTCTTTCAACGTAATATTACAATAATATTGTTCGGTGATTATAATTCAGTGCAATAACATTTATTTTAATAAAAAATTATAAACTAAATTTACTTTATCACTGTTAGCATTTGGCTTTTAGCAAATATTATTCATATTCACAAGGACAAAACACTTGGAAATTTTAAGGCGTAGTTTTACAACTCATATGACAATTTTAAAAAATTTCTTAAAAGAAACGATTTAATTTTAGAAAACAAGTAGCTAGTTCAAAGACGGCACAAAATCTTTTAATAAAATTAAAATAAAATTCGAAGAAGATACTTTAAAGGGAACTTCCAAAGCTGTGAGTATTCAGATCGTAATTAAACCAGCCAATCTTGTAGAGCACCCTCACATTCCATCGTATATTTTTGGTTTTTTCGGTGCTATGTCGTTTCGGCGAAAACCGACAAAATAGAATTACTTTTCCTTAAAACTTTTTTGTTAGACTTGTTAGACAAAAAGTATAAAACTTAAAATTGTTCAGAATTTTATGCTGATTCGTCTGATATTTTTAATTTTTCGAAATTCGGCCAAAAAGTTCGAAATTTTCACAAAATATTAGGGTTTTTAGGGAAAATTTCGAACTTTGTCCGAATTTCGAAAAACAAATATAGCATTCGAATCATCATAAAATTCTGAACAATTTTGCCTTTTATACTTTTTGTCCAACAAGAATAACAAAAAAGTTTTAAGGAAAAGTAATTCTATTTTGGCGGTTTTCGCCGAAACGACTCATCACGGTTTTTTTCCCCGCACAGATAGTGAGGGGTTGAAAAATTGGTTTTAAAAAACAAACGGTCGTTCATCCAGGTTCATCCGCCCTTTAGTATGGCGTCGATTGTACCATGCATAAACACAATAATGTGATGTATAATTAAAAACGGTTAGGAATTAATTTTTAGGACGAAAGGAATACAAATTAGAAATTTGTCATTCCTAATAATTATTATACATTTAAAGACGGTTGTCGTCCAAGGGTTAGTGGATTTGTGTGGATGAACGACCGTTCATTTCATTTTTAAAACCGATTTTACAAGCCCTCATTATGTTAGCATGCCAAAAAAGCCAAGAATACACGATGCAATGTGAGGGTGCTCTACAAGATAGGAAGGGTTAAATTATGATCTGAATACACACATCTCGGGATTTTCCCTTGTCAGTCGTGAAGAGGAGAGAGGAGGCTATTATTTTTCGGTAAACTAAAATAAAATTAAATATGTACACTTTAGTTTATAATACTTACGAATTTAATGACAAAATCTCAAATATTTCCGGGTCTCAAATGGCTTCTATCAGGCCATAAATCCTTGGCATCTTTATGGAAGCTTTTCAACTAGAGATAGCAGAATTTTGGATTTACTTTGTTCTATGTATTTTCCTATAGGCCATACATATAATTGCGATTTTTTATTTACAGCCAGAGGTGTGATTTTATTTAGATGTTGTGTACTTGTATTTTGGCCGTTTGCCAAATTAAACCGACTTGATTTTCTAACTGGTCATACTGGAACAAAAGATTAAAAACAAATTAATTTAATAATAATACATATTAATCACTATCATTTGGGAGATAATGTTCATTAAAAAACATTGCAACTCATTAAAAATTCGCTTTAAAATAAATGAATATCTGATTATAATAGAAGCGTAAAAATACTTTCGGTTGTCCGGCCAAACATTACCAAAAAATAAAAATTACAATTAAAATAATATGGAGATAATTAAATGGTAAATCACTTATACACCGGCATGTACAAGGATACGGATTATCCGCAGATATCCGAGACATAGTTGGATACGGATATGTAATTTTTTCAAAATCAGGCGAATTCAGACGGATTACGGATATGTCATTTCCGCGGATATTCGCCATATATCCGTCTAAGAAAAAATTCTAAGAATGGCATTTTATCGAGATTTTAAAAATTTCAATTCATTTAAACTAAAATTGTAATGAAAAAATGTATTAAAAATTTTAAAAATAAAAAATAATTTAAATTTATTATATACTACATATATAAAGTAAACTTGTCTTTCGTTCACCAAACTCGTGCGCTTTTTCTGTTATATTTAGAGGGGTACTTGTATTTTAGAGGTCCCCCTAACTTTTTGTTGCGCATCTAGGAAAACTATAACCTCCCCAGGTTACGGTAGAATTCCGGGGGTTACGGTAGGTTTTTGGTCAAAAATCGACCAAATTCATTTTGGGCCCTTCGACAGCTATACTTTTTAAGGCATATTTCGAAAATCCGCCCCGCTAGCGACTGGCCCATTTTGTAGGCTAACTTTTGGCCGAAAAAAATTCTTGGGTCATAGGGTTAGTTTTTTCTGGAAAAATGGAAAGACTCAACCCGTTTTTCGGGACTCAAATTTGCAGATGAGAAATCCCATGCTTAACTTGGTAAAAAACATTTAATTCCGCTTACAAAAAGATGTAGTTTAATGAGAGAAAGAAAAACAAAAGAAATTTGGAAGAATTTCATCCAGCCGAAAAAAAGTTATGGCCTGAAAAACCCGAAATTTTTCAATTAGAGTACCGACCTTAGAGTCCCAAGTTGAAAACTCACGTTTTTAGTGATTTTTGAGCTTAACTTTCAATTACAAAGTTGTAGAGCGTATGGAAAAACATAGTCTGGTAACAAAAAATTTTGGTCTTGGGTTAGGCCTAAGAAAATTTTTGTGAAATTTCTAAAATTTCCGGGACTCTAAGGGGGCCTAAGGCATTTGTGCAAAGTTGTCGGAATTCTGGGCTGATTTTGGACACTTGGGGGTTTTCGAGGGTGCTGAACACGATGGTAATGTTGTTTGGGCATGGTGCTGCAGCTGAGCTGCTCGAACTTGACGGGTCATCGACGGGTTGGCCATGTTGCACCAATTGAGCTGAAATTTCGTATAGTGGTGTTTTCGAGGGTGCTGAACACGATGGTAATGTTGTTTGGGCATGGTGCTGCAGCTGAACTGCTCGAACTTGATGGGTCATCGACGGGTTGGTCATGTTGCACTGATTGGGCTGAAATTCGGTCCACGGGGGTTTTCGAGGGTGCTGAACACGATGGTAACGTTGTTTGGGCATGGTGTTGCAGTTTCACTGCTCGAACTTGACCGAGTGGTCTGCCCTAGCAACCGAAGGTCTTTAAGCGCGAAGCGCTTTTCCAACGCAGGCGCTGCTTCCTACCCAGAATAATAGAAAGAGCAGATTTCGGGTACCATCTACAATGCTCTGCGATTCTTTAGAATTGTGTATCTATATAGAGTAATGTTACCCGCGCGGTTTTCCCCTGCGTTGCAACTAGTTAATAAAAACTAAAATTTTTTCAAATCTCGTAGGATCCTATCGGCTATCGGACTTCATTCCAAAATAATGGAAATATTTGTAATCAAAAAGCATGATTTTCAAGCATGGTATTGACCCAAGGATTGAAAATTACTGAAAAATTTTCGCTAAAAATAAAAATTTTAAGGAAATCGCATTTTAATTCAAAATTTTTTTTTAATTCAACTTTGTTATTTTGTAAAGTTAAGGCAAATTTTGGACCATTTCACAAACGAAATCCAAACCCAAAATTAAAGGATGAGCATTTGAAGAGAGGGAAACAGAAAATGTCAAAAAATATGAGCAGAAAAGCACAACTAATTGTAGAGAAATTTAAAAAACAAGATAACAAAGAGCATCACTAGTTCAAGATCGAGAAAATTCTTGAGTATCTCACTTTTTTCTCAAAACTTCCACCGATGGGCATCTCGAAATCAATTGATCTTGTCCGCCATATCTTAATCCAAGTCCATGCCATGGCATTTTCGACATCTAGCATCCGTTCAAAGACTCGTTGCATTGCTTCTTGCGGATCTGTTCGCATTCCTCGGTAATCGGATTGTTGCCAAGTTTGGGATCGACCAATGATAGGTGGGAATTAAGAGGCCAAAGTTCTTTTCAGGGTCCAATTGGCCAGTATAGCCCAGCTGCAAACCTAACAAACCTAAAATGCCATTAAACTATGAAAATTTAGATAAATAATAAAATCTATACATAATTCCAAAAAAATGTTAAGTTATTTCTCAACAGTAGTTAATCTATTTCTAATTTATTTTTCTCTCTATTGATATTAATCCTTCAATCTTCTAATAGGTCTAATTCATTTCAATTCTGAATGTTTTTAGAGTTTCCTATTCTGATCATTTTTTTTAGAATTCTGGTTTAATTCACCGGCGTCACTGTTGTGGATGTATGCATTTTGAAATTGTTCACGTTACTCTGCATTCGCTCCATAAACTGTCAAAATCTTTTGCAGTCTTTTTTTCTTACAAGGGAACATACCGAGGTGTGACTATTCAGATCATAATTTAATCCTTCCTATCTTGTAGAGCATCCTCACATTGCATCGTATATTTTTGGCTTTTTTGGCCCGCACAGATAGTGAAGGGTAGAAAAATCAGTTTCAAAAACAAACGAACGGTCGTTCACCCACGCGGATCATCCGTCCGTTAAATGAAATCTATCTTACAGTGAATAAAATTTTTTAACAATGACTATTTTCTGGTTTTATATTCATTTATTATATCATATAAAATAATTTCCAACCCAAATTATGGCGCATTACATTATTTTGTTTATGCATGGTATGATCGACGCCATTCCAAAGGGCGAATGATCCGCGTGGATGAACGACCGTTTATTTTTTAAAACCGATTTTCTACCCTTCACTATCTTGGCGAGCCAAAAAAGATAAAAATATATTCAATTCTTTATTGAATAAAATGTTGGATTTTTAGGTACGATTTTTTCTCGAAATTTTCAGGTTGGCCGCCGGACTTCCAGCCACACCGGGAATCCCGGACTCGCCCACCCGCCTCGTCGGACCACCACCTGAATTCCCCGAACCCGAACTCTGAGGGGAACCTGCTGGGTCCGCCGCACAGCCTGCTTGACTTATGGGTGAATTCAATGAAATATGTTTAAATCTTTCTTTGGCAAATAATTTTAAGCGGATAAAAAATTGCAAAAATTAATTCAATAAAAATATGAATATGCTAATTATGTGAAATAAAATTATATATAATTTTAGGCTTTTATTTTTTCGAATATCAAATAAAATTTCGAATTTTCATATCTTAAAAATATAAAAATTTCAAAAATTTTCTCGAAAATAGAGCAATTTATTAAACTAGAGCATAAAATATATAGTATGTATATAATTTGTTTTTACTATTTTATGATCCTTCAGCGGCATAATTAAATGTTCTTTCTCCATTTATAGAAAAATTTGTAGCCAGTTCACCCAAAAAAAATTTTTATTTACAAAAGGGATTTTATAAAAATATTTTGTTAATTCCTTTTTCTTTCATTTGTTTAATTTTTATTATTTTGGTCTAATGACCCAGTGATACTTTTCGACAAATGACTCAGCAAGGCTTTAAGGCAGCTACTTCTCACAATTATTCTTGATTTAAATTGTTGATTATATCAACCATTTTCATTATAATTTTATACAAACCGTAAAACCCCTATTATAGCCCCCTCCTAATAGACCCCCACTCTGGAGGGGGGTTGAAAAATATAACCCCCGGGGGTTATAATTAGGGTGCCACGGAACCGGGACTTTTCGCAAAAACCGGGACCGGGACTGACCGGGACCAGGAAAACCGGGATCGGGACCGGGACTGACCGGAACCAGCCTTTAGTCCAAAAATTTAAAAAATTCAAATTTTTTAACAATTTTTTTAAACAAATAAATTTTAAAAATAATGTAGAAAATTATACCAATTTTTTAGTTTGAAAAAATTCAGTGTAAAATTGGAATTTTCACTTTTTTTTTGAAAATTCAAAAATCAGGAAAAAAATAATGACTGAGTCGAAAATCAGAACAAATCTAACGAAAATCTGACTATGAAGAAACCAAAGGCAATAAAATTTTTTATTCGCCCATGAAAATTTTCAAATTCGATTCCTTAGAAGATTTAGTTTATTAAGAAATTACACTTATATATCTAAAAAAAATACGCATAATTTTCTTTAATTTAAAAAATTAAAGAGAGAAGAAGAAGAAGACGATAAGGAGATAGGTATATATAAAAAGTATGTAGAAAGAATATCAATTTGGTAATAATTGTAGTGGGCAGGAAAATTTTGCATTTTAGGACGGAAAAAATCAGGTTTGTTAAGGAATTTTCACCAATTTAACCTCATATTTTGTTAAAATTTTTGGCAAAAATGCCATTCTTCGGGGTGCATTTTCAGTCCCGGTCAGTCCCGGTCTCAAAAACCGGAACCGGGAAATCCCGGTTTTTGAAAACCGGAACCGGAACTGGGACTCTGGTCCCGAGGTGACCGGGAGTCCCGGACCGGTCCCGGTCTCGGTCCCGGTTCCGTGGCACCCTAGTTATAATAGAGGTTTTACGGTATTTAGCAAACATTTAATGACTGATGCATTGAATTGGGGCGAAGAATTAATTGGTTTCGGCTCTTCGGCTGGCTCTTCCGCCAGCGAAGAAATATGGTAATCTTCGGGAATAGAAGAGCCTAATCCCAAAAAATGCGAAACACTTAAGGATCCTGTCCATGAATTTTTCGAATTGAAAACCAATGGAAAAGCTAAATGTATGGCGAAAGGGTGCTCCATGGAAATATCCTCCACAATGACTATTCTATTACGACGAATTCGGTATGGAATTTTCTGATTTATACAAAATATTATCGGACAATGGATCGAATTTTGTTGCCGCTTTTCCAGACAATGAGGGTAGTTGGTACGAAAATAACGTTCGTACAAAAAATATTTAATGATCCTTTTAAAAGCGAAAGGAAAGGGAAAATTTTATAATTTATTTTTGTTTGTCATTATTGTCGTTCTATCGCTTTTATAAATTAGTAGTACCGTAATTCCTCTAATATAATGACAACCTCTAATATAATGACAATGGCTAGTGGGGATTGAAAAATATAATGACAACCTCTAATAGGATGACAGCCTCTAATATAATGATAATTTCTCCTGTACCTTCTAAACTTAATAATTTTGACTCATCATTTTTAAACAAATAAAAATTATTTTTTTTAATTATTTTATCCTAACTTTTCCCATTTTTTTAAAGAATAATGAGTGAACAATTAAATATTGTTGACGTCAGTGAAGAATCGGAAAATAGCGAAAATGAAGGCCCAATCCAGCCTAAAAAAGTCGCGCTTCTTTTACAATCAAAAGAAAGCTTGAAGTCATCGAATACAAGCGCAAAACTCATGGAAAAGCACTTGCCAGCATTTCAAGGTCTGTCGGACAAGCGTATTAAATTGGATCAAGCAAGAGAAGCAACTTCAAGAGCTTTTGTAAGTGCTAATTTAATTATTTTTAATTTTTAAAATCACAGGGTTCTACAAGTAATCCTCGAAAACGTCTCGTCGGTGGTGGTCGACCTTTGATTGACAAGGATTTGGATGAAAAATTGATGGAATGGATACAAAACAAACGAGAGGAAAAACAACGTGTATCCAGACGGATGATTCAACAAAAGGCCATTAAGCTTTTAGAAGAAGAGGCACATGAGGTCGAGGAACAAACATTTAAAGTATAGTAGCACGGGAAATGAATAATTTGCCGAAATTATAATGTAAATTTTAGGCAAATTTTAGGCGATGATCTTACAGAGCAATATTTGATGGTTGTGTTCGGTCAGGGGCTTTTTTCCGCCGTTTGCTTGTTTGGGACAGTTTCCGCTGTCACATCAGTGATTCCACCAAAAAGTCCTGAAGAAGATCAAATTGGACACAGCGGTCGTGCCCGGGGGTGCACAAAGTTCATACAAGTAAAGTTTTTTAAATTTTTATTGAACTTAAATTTTATTTTAGGCTCCTGACGTTGTATGGATTCGTTCAAAGCGTCATTTCGGCGACGTTACGAAGATTGGATGATGCACGGTGACAAAGAAGTGACGAGCGCCGAAAATCCTCGTCCGCCTCCGATGATGTAATATTTGGGATGGCTGGTCAAAGCATGGGAAGAGTTGCCCGAGGCGACAATTTCTGAGTCCTTCAAAGTGTGTGGAATCACCAACGCGGCGGATGGAACTGAAAACGAAAAAATTCACTGTTTCAAGCCTGAAGGTCCCATTCCGGACGGTTTACATATGTTGCACTTGGCTGAAACGGAACAAATTTTGGGCGAATTGAACGCGCAATTTGATGAAATTGATTTGTTACAAGATGAGGAAAATGATTTGTTGAGTGATGGGTCGTTGGAATTTTGAATTGTTTTAAATTGAAATAAAATTATACTTTCAAAGTGGAGATTGAAAAATATAATGACAAACTCTAATATAATGACACCTTTCGGCTGATGTTGAAAAATATAATGACATGTCTTTATATTAGAGGAATTACGGTAATCATTCAACCGGCATTCTCTTGCACCACCATTTCACTCTTAATTGCACTTTTTTACTAACGACACAGCGATTCCTGATACATTACCATTTGAGTTCGAATATTTTAATACCTCAAAAAGGTCTTTTTATATGGGATATATTAATAAGGGAAGATGGAAAATCGAGCCTATTACAAACTCGTTGCAAGTTCTTTTCCTTTAATCAACAAGAGAGCAGAAGAAGTAGTGAAGAGAAAAGGAAATAGTATATAAATTGAAGATAATAATTAGAGACCGGATAATTTCATATCGAATTTTTTCGAATTTTTCGAATATCTATACGAATTATTCGTTCGAAAAATTAGTACTAAACTTTTTTGGTTTTTTCGAATTCGAATTTTTTCGAATTATTCGTTCGAAAAATTCGTTTGATGCCCTTGTCCGGTCTCTAATAATAATGAATTGGAAGAAAAGGTGAGAGAGTGCGATATGAATCGATCTTTTCTCCATTTCATTTTTCCGAAGAAGACCGAAGACCCCGAAACTTCCGAGAGGTCCAGAGGGCGGAGAAAATCACCGACTTTCAGGCTCGATCAAAGTTGCCCAACTTTGACCCAAGTTCAACTTCCAAATAGCCCGCCCAAGGTTTCTTTCCCACACGCACAGAAAAATAATTTATTCAAAAAGAGGATCGAACCAAATTCCAGAACCAAGCGAGCAACATGAAGTGAAGAATTGGGGGACGGAAGGGGGTTTTTATAGCGGGAGAGGGAAAGGGATGAATCATCACGAGGCGGGGCGGAGGAAAAGAAACAGAGAAGAAAAAAGATAGCTAGAGGAAAAAATGAATACATCTACGAAAGGTACACAAAAATGATTTAGACGAAACAACGAATAAATAAAATCGCGAGTTCCGCGATATTCCGGGCGGTGAAGAGGAAAAAGAAAATAGGATCAAAATCACATCACAAGTATCAGCCTGCTCGTCCAGTGCACTCGAATCGGCTCCGGCTATCATTCACTTCCTGAACCGTCTTCCTCTTCCTGACCGCGAATATTCCTTATCAATTCTTGAGCTTTATCTACCACCTGTGCCAATTCCTCCAAAGCCTGCCGTTTTCCCAATTCAATTGTACCTTCTTCCGATTCTTTTCCTCTTTTTCGGGCTCGTGAATCCTCCTTTCCCATGATTCCTCGAGAAGTGCCCGGTTCCGATTCCTCCACAATTCGATAAGTTCGTAGGAAATCTGATTCCATGTTTTCCTCTGCCGACGAAGATCCCACTTCAAAAGTCGGTTCCCAAGAACTCCAATCGCTCTCTCCCGTGTTCGTTTCCCAAGTAAGTTCATTGGTGTCCCATCGATAAGTTTGAATCGCTCTTCGGCACTCTTCCCATGTTCCAAATTTCAAAGAAATTTCTTCCAATCCCACGTAAGTTCCACACCACTCCTTTACCCCAGGCAAGTTAGGTCGCTTCAACGGACGCTCAACCATTTCGCATGCCCTTTGCAGCGTCGTGTTCGGGTAAATTGCCAACTGTTGAGTAGCCGTCTGATCAGAAAATCGCAGATAATCCAACACCCGTTTTCCCGGTTTGTTCACCACCATCTTTGTCCGAAAAGTTCTCATCGTTGCCTCCACTCGCAAAATCAAAGTCTTCCACTGACTTTCCTTCTTTCCAAAGATCTCTTCCAAAGTTCCACCTTCCTTTTTTCCCTGCGCCAGAATTTCCATGTAACACAGAAGAGGCATCAAGAAACATTCCTTAACCTTCAGCAATGCCTTTGGCTGCTTCTCCTTCGCAGACTCCTCTTCTCCCCGTTTCCATTGGTTTGAAAAAATGAATGGGAGGGCCTCCAATTCCAGGCTTATATAGCATCGTTGATGGGCACCATGAGTCATTCCGATCCCGATCCAATGAGTCACTCCGATTTCCATTAACGCTGTCCAGCGTTCCTCCCAGCCAAAATTGACCAATGACGAAAATAACCAGAAGCAAGCGCCCGAGTCGCCGGTACCCCAAAAAGAAAGGATGGCATTTCAAAATGACGACGATCAGGACGAGGCCGATACCCACACCACAGATGGCATAGATCCAATTCCAATTCCCGAAGAGAGTTCGGCTCCAAACTTTATGCCAAACAAGGTTAGCCATTTCTGACCAGTTCCAAGCTAAGTTCAGTGTTCCATTCCGGGTGCCTCTGAGGCTTGTGCTGATATCATATGTGAATTTGGCATCTGACACAATATGCTGCAATTGACCCTTCAGTTCGAATTCCGTGATTCCACCCGCGCATTCAACTTCGCAGATCTCCTCAACCTCTCCATATTCGAATGCGAGTGGTTCCAACTGGCATATACCCTTTTCAGAACATTTAGCGGTGAAAGTTGTACCTCTTGAGCATTTCACCTCTGCCAAAGAATTTCCCATATCTGTACTGCATGTGAAGTTCAGTCCAGCTCCTTCAACACATCGAAAGCAACCCGCGAATTCCATAACTTCGATGGTAGATATACTCAGATCGGTCACCACTGACAGACGGAATTCGTGCATCTTCAGCGTAAGCTGGATTGGGGTGTATTGGCTAATCGAATAGACTTGTTTCCCTTTATTGTGCAGCGATAGACTGGGTGTTTCCAAAGGTAGGTTTGTCTCTGGATTTGCAAAATACGGTTCCAAAATCGAATCGCGGCATAAACAGATTTCCTTCAATTCCTCCTCATCCTTTTTGCACTCATCACAGGCTCGAAGGTCAAGAGTACAATTAAAACTCCATGCAGCTTCGTGGTCCCTGCAAAACAGATCCGAATCTATTTTCTCCACCAAAGCGACTGAGTTCCCATCGGCCAAAAACTTCTTGTAGAGTATCGGCGTAGGTGGCAATGCAATTGGCAAAGGTTTGAAAGTGAAATTCTCCCAATGTGAAGTCATTCCATTGACAAGTATCAAATTCCCTTCGGTGGTATAGTTCCCAATCGCAACATCCAGTTTTGCTTCAATCCGATAAACCCAATCAGTGCAAGAGAAAAGCTCGTAGATGGCCTCCGAAACTGGTACCGCATAATTCCTCCAGAACCTGCATGAGGATCCTGGAAAGGCACATCCGCAACCCCAACTGCAGGACGGACCACAATGATTAAAGCCAGGCCTTCCTTTCCATTTGGCCAGTTCAGGAACATCGGTTTCCGGGTTTACTCCTTCGCAATAAGTACTAACACATGATCCTTCCCGCGGACAACTCCTGACCGATCCCGTTTCCACTTTATAAGACCGAAGCCATCGTTCCGTCTGTGCCACGCATAATAGCTCAATTGCTGCCAATTCCAACTTGATATCCCCTTGCAACTTCCCATCTGGACCCTTTATCATAAGCTCCACAACTTGTCCCGCTGGTAACAGAGTTAGCGTGGTCACCGAATTCAGGATACAGGTAATTCCCTGGTGATTCCTTACACATTCCTCGGACTCCGCTCTTATCGAAAGCACTTCCGCTCCTCCTTCCACCTTGTCCACCAATATGTTCCCAATGATCATCACAATGAACATTTTCCAAATGAATCCTCGAGTCGCACTTCCAGTCCATCTTCGATATTTCCCCTTTGGTGGATCATCAACCCCATCTTCAGAGAGTAAGTCTTCTTCTTCGTCAGAATACCTTTTCCGTTTTCTCTGATCTCCACGGAATACCAGGCGAGGAACAATTCCGAATATCGTGCAGCAAAATCTGATGTTCCTAAGCACCATTCTCAGTAACCATAGCATTCCGCATAAGATGATCCCGACAGAAAGGAACAAGACTCCAATCAGAAAGGAGGTCAATTTTGGCATGCACTCCGAATTCAAAATTCGATTCCAACAAACATAGCAAGTAGCATTCCGCATAAGATGATCCCGACAGAAAGGAACAAGACTCCAATCAGAAAGGAGGTCAATTTTGGCATGCACTCCGAATTCAAAATTCGATTCCAACAAACATAGCAAGTAATCAGCTCACATGCATTCGAAGGTTCACATTTCACTTTCCTGGTCGTTATTTCCCTGGCTCGACCCCAAAAGGTTATTCGATAATCATGGTGGTTGATCAACAAATCCTCCGGTAGCCTGACTTTCCACTTGGGGGCATATAAGTGCGTGGTACAACTTCCTTCCGTTACACAACAAACTTCCACCTTGTCAATTTCTTTTGGCATCAAGATCAATTCCATCCGAAGCACAATGTGCTTTACATTTTGGGCATCCTGGAGGCCTTCCATTGATCCCAGTGAATAGCATAATTCCAACCAAAAGCGTTATTCCCCACGGAGTAGCCAATACCATCGCAGATATACCCAGTTTTTCTCTCATTCTCCGGCGAGTTACCATCTGATGTGGACCCGGACAACCTTCCGTTCGCATTTCCACTTCCTTCACGCCTTGTTCAAGTTCGACATCCTGTTTCTCCATAACCAAAGCCATTTGGGACATCATTTTCTTGGTTTCTCACTGTTCCATCAAATCAATCGGTTCCGGTACCGTAATTTCCATGCTCGAGTTCCATTCATTAGGCGGTCGAATCAACCAACTAGGCCCTTTCCACCAAAGTTCCGAGTTGCGAATTTCCTCCGGAGTCATTCCACGAGTTGCCAAATCTGCAGGGTTTTCTTCCGATTTAACATGATGGAAAATACAATCCCGATGTTGACGAATTTCCAAAAGTCGGTTCGCGATGAAACGAGGCTTAGTTTCAGCATTGTCCAGATTCACCCAAGAAAGCGCAGCTTGCGAGTCACTCCATACGTGTTTTTCCGTGACTCTCAACTTGAGTTCCGCTTCAACAAACTTAAGTATTGCCAATAACTCCATTCTGGGGATCGTAATCTTCCCTGATTTTGATTTCAGTCGATTCTTCGAGAATACCAAATGAGCTTCCAATCCTTCCAAACTTTCCGATTTCAGATAAATCGCCGCGGCGTAGACATCCTTAGACGCATCAACAAACGCATGCAGTTGGTATTCCACAGCGCTTTCTAGTCCAATTCTCCGGTGTATTAGTACGACTTGATCTTTCCAATCTCCCATAAGACCTCCATTTTTCTGCAGCTGATTCCGGTAAAACCTCATCCCAAGTTTGCGCCAAATTCAAAAGTTCTTGGAAAAACAATTTCGCTTCCACCACACACGGGCTCAACATTCCCAAAGGATCGAATAATGAGCTCAGCGTTTGAAGCACTCCTCGACGGGTCGCCATCTCTTCTTCCTTTGGACATGGAAATTTAATTTCCAAGCAGTCCCTTGCCAGATCCCATCTGATACCCAAAACTTTAGGCTTGACAGTCTCCAACTGATCCTCCTTGGGTATTCTCTCCATAATCCCTGGAGCGTTCGTGATATATTCTCTCACATTCATCTTTGCCTCCTTGAATATCTCCTTTGATTCCATGTATTTTCCCAGAATCTCCTTCTCTGATTCTCCACTCATCATCAGATTATCCATATATGTGTTATCCCATAGCTCCTTTGCCAGTTCCGAGTCGGTATATTTCTTCAAATGATGTTGGATCGTTGCCGAAAGCAAGAACGGCGAACAGATAACACCGAATGCCACTCTCTTGAACCGATAAATCACCAAGTTCCTCTTCGTCGGAGGTGCATGTATGTCCGATACCCATAGAAACTTTGCCACTTCCCGATCTGGCTCTTCCAATTCAATATGCAAAAACGCTGCTTCAATATCTCCCAACAGCACATACTTCGGCAACCGAAATCTCAACAACATTCCCACAAGTTCCGGTAACAATACTGTTCCTCGGTAGAGACATTCATTCAAGCTTTTCCCATTCCGCACCTTCGCTGAGGCATTATAGACCAATCTTAATTTATGCGTGACCACTGGATGATGTGTCAAGTAATGTTCCAAAGTCCCTTCATTCCTCGAAGCCACTTCAAAGATATCCTTATCCAACTGTTCCTTGATCTTGGCGTCGTATTTTTCCAACAGATCCGAATCAGGCATTTTTTGCAATCTTCTCAAGATCGACTCCAGACACCGATAAGCTAACCCATAATTAGAGGGCAAATCCGGATTTTCGTCCTTCCAAAGCCACTTCGTCCGATATCTCCCATCCACTTGCCGTATAGATTTCTCAAACAGAATTTCCGAAGCTTCATCCTCATTCTCATTCGGATCGTCCTTTATTCCCAATGTCTGTAGATCCCACCACGTTGCGATAGTTTTCTCCTTAGGCACTTGTTCCTCATTTGAAGCATGGATCGACACACTAGTCCGAGTTTTCCATTCTTTACCGGCATTGATGAGCTGCTCTCTTCCACAGACAACTGGACCCACTGTAGTCTCGATTAGATAGAAATCCTCCGCCAAATCCTTGCTGAGAAAGAATTTCCAAAATTCTGCCACTCCGATCAGAATGTCAGGTTCCTGATTAAGCCATTCCAAATTCCGCCGAATTTCCTTCAGAGTCGGTTCTTCCGAGACATGATTTACTATTCTTCCGAGACATGATTTACTATATACATAACCATTTGCTCCTTTTTCCCATCTCGTCGGTGCAATTCCAATACATATTTCTTAGACTTTAATCTCACGGGCTCCGAAGATCTGAACGCCTTGACTTCCAAGTATCCTTCGCCGACCTTTGGAGGGTTCAACCTCTTCACTAACTTTTCCGAGACATATGACGTTTGACTTCCCGTGTCAAAGAACACCAATGCCTCATAAACTTTCCCATTTCCTCGAGGCGAACAAACAGGTACCTTTTGCGCCATCAGAATAGTATCACCGGGTCGATTTCCCATCACTTCCTGGATGCTCAAATGATTCACAGTCTGTACCACCGGTTGATCTTCAACTTCCTCTGGAGTTCCTCCCCAAGTACAATTCGTATTCGACTTCTGAAAATTCGATTTCCCTTGACTCGGCGCCTTTTCTACTCTTTTCCCCAGAGGGATAGTGTTTGACGAAGTTCCGAAATTTCCTTGAGGCTTCGACTCGAACCCATTACGGGAATTCCAATTCCAACTAGCCTTTTCAGCGACCCTCCGAGGGCAGATTACCAAATGATGCGACCCATTGCAAGCTGGACAATTCCGATTTGACCGACATTGGTTAGCCAAATGCCCATACTTCAAACACCGAAAACATCGCCGCTGTTGGGTTAACTTCTTGACTCGATCCTCGCGATCCAGTATTTTATCACATTGATGGGCCAAATGATTCCCTTCACAGAACAAGCACTGAATTTTCCTTGAATCTCTGTATCGCGGATTCCCCTGGAAATTCTCGAATTGCATCGTCTGGAAGTTCCTTGTCTGACTCTGATCATATCTTAACTGTTCTAGATCATTTCTTCCGAATCGCCGATGATCTACTTTCTCCGAAGATTCTTGAGCCCTTTCGCGGTTCCCTGTATGAAAATGCTTCGTACTCTGGAAAACTGCTTCCTGAATGCGCACGAATTCCACCAGAGCTTCTCTGAATTCCTTAGGAGACCATTTCGTATTCTGCGAAGCCTCTTTCTCCGCCAATTTCATCAAAATACCCCGGGGCAACTTCGCCTTGATAAGACCCGACATCATATCGCTATTCACATCGGTTCCCAAAGCTTTGAGTTGCCGAAAAATCTTTTCCAAATTGTCCACTGTCCTCTTCAATGACAAAGGTGCTTCCGTAGCCGACGGCAATCTGACCAATTCTGCTTGCAGGGCTTCGACGAGCACACTCTTATCTCCGAATCTTTCCTTCAAGATGTCCTTAACCATATGATAATTCTCTCCGGCAATGCCAACATCCCGAATTGCTTCCTTAGCTTCTCCTCTCAAACATCCCACCAAATAGTGCAACTTCACCACGGGAGCATAATTTCCTTTCTCCACCAAAGATTCAAACAATTGCCAAAAATGAGGCCACTCATGTGGATCTCCACGAAATTGAGGAAGTGTCACCCTTTCCAAGTGAATTCCCTCTGTAGGATCTCTTGGCGCATTCCGCTGTCCCTGATTTCCATCTTGTTGTTGGACTGGTACCTCATTAATCCCTTCCGTTTGCTCAATGTCCTCCAGAACATCTTTCCCTTTCTCGACCCATTCATAGAAATGATTCTCCTCATATTTAAATCCCTCATATTTCCTCTCTTCGGCGGGTCTGTCCAAGGCCGGAAGTCCCTTCATAAAGTCTAACCACTCACAAGGAAGTGTCATTTGAGGATGACACCTTCCCAGAGGTCTCACTATGATAGTTAGTGAGACCTAGTTGAGATTAGTTTATATGCAAAAAACTAGCGGCACATGTACAGAAAATTTTCGAGAAAAAACTTTAAGAAAGTTATGATCCGCGGAAAATTTTAAATAATAAAAAATCCATATAAAATAAACGATTGCTTATTCCATCTTCGGTCCCAAAAGCAAAATTGATCAGAAAAAACGACCAATTTTTTTGTTTTTCAACTTTTTTCAATTTTGCCTGAGGGCAATTAATTTGTGCCCTCAGGGCATTTTCTACTAAATTTATATGAAAAATTCTTATAAAATCAACCAAAATTTATTCCGACCTCAATTCAAATGCAAAATTGATCAGAAAAGAATGATGAATTTTTTTGTTTTTCAGTTTTGCCTGAGGGCATTTAATTTGTGCCCTCAGGGCATTTTCTACTAAATTTATATGAAAATTCGTATAAAATCAACCTGAGGGCAATTAATTTGTGCCCTCAGGGCATTTTCTACTAAATTTATATGAAAAATTCTTATAAAATCAACCAAAATTTATTCCGACCTCAATTCAAATGCAAAATTGATCAGAAAAGAATGATGAATTTTTTTGTTTTTCAGTTTTGCCTGAGGGCATTTAATTTGTGCCCTCAGGGCATTTTCTACTAAATTTATATGAAAATTCGTATAAAATCAACCTGAGGGCAATTAATTTGTGCCCTCAGGGCATTTTCTACTAAATTTATATGAAAATTCGTATAAAATCAACCAAAATTTATTCCGACCTCAATTCAAATGCAAAATTGATCAGAAAAAATGTCGAATTTTTTATTTATGATCAAATAGATACAATTTCATTAATGACGGTGATTTATCATATGATCAAAACATTTGTATTGGGTGCAATATGAACAACGAAGAAAGCTACAATTGGGACATTCATAGCACATATGAACCCCTACATAAGTCAGACAATATTCAACAGGGGTCTCAAATTCATTTGGCTTGTCGCGAATTCCTATTTTGTACCAGCTATATTTTAGAAATTCATGGTATCTTGGGGCTTTAAACTGATTATATGTTAGATCGAGCAACCGAGCTATATTTTTACGCAACGACAGCACATATTCTCTGTGTTTCCATCTTATTCTATCACTAATTATGCGAAGAAAATTTTTGAAAGTTCTATTGAAGAAAACATCACAAGGTTGCAAAATTGCGGTAGTGCCTTTTGGTAAAACTAAAAAAAATTATTCATTCCTTTATTTGACCAATTCTCACCCATGATTTCCAGCTTTTTATTTGCAACTGAATCCAAATGCATCATTTGTTTATATCCCGTCCAAGAATCGATTATTAATAATGAGTTGGGATTTATATATGGCAGGAATACCTTATTCAAATATTATTATTAATTATATATGGCTATTTTATAATACTTCATTAAGCCAGTTACAAGCGATGTCCTTTTCCATCCATCCACTTTTAGACCAAAAGCATTTTAAGTTGGTAAATTCTGCTAATTGTTCCTCAAAACTTGCAGGTGCACCAGCATACTCATAAAGAACAACACCTAATTTAAAAAAAACTTTCCTAATAAAATATTAAAGGTTGCTTAAACAAATTTAAATATCAGAACTTTTCAGATGATATTTCTAATTTGAGATCATTTGATTCAGGTTATGTTGTATTTGCAAAATAATTTTAAAAAATCAAACTAGTGAGCGTTGGATTGCCGGGTTATAAAATTATTTTTGCTGCGATTGGTAAAGCGCTTCGCGCTTAGGGACCTTCGGTTGCTAAAGGGGCCCCGGAATCGGCCACATGCGGCCCCGGAATCGGCAATATGGGGTCCTGCTGATTTGGGGATCCTTTGTCCGTAGGTCTTTTGTCCACCACCCATTGCTATTCTATGTTTTGCAACAGTGTCTATAATTTTGTTTATTATATCTAAGCTCGACATCGGTCACATGGGGCCCCGGCATCGGCCACACGAGGCCCTGTTGATTTGGGGATCCTTTGTCCGTCGGTCTTTTGTCCATAACAACACTACCATTGAACTCAGCACCCTCGAAAACCCCCGAGTATCAAAAATCAGCTCAAAATAGCGACTACAAATAGCATTCCCATTAGGCCCCCAAAAAACCTGAAAATTTTTCGAAAATTTCTTCAAAATTTTTCTTAGGCCCAACCCAAGGTCAAAATTTTTTGATCACAACTTATGTTATAGCACGTGCTCTACAATTTTGTAATTGAAAGTAAAGCTCTAAACTCTCTCTAAACATAAGAAACACGCACTCGTACGTATGATTATAAAAAAACTGACTTTAATTCAACAATTTTTCAGAAAAACTTATAAAAACAACCTCGGAATTTTTTGGACCAAAAGATGCTCAACATATTGGGCCATGATCCTACGAGGCGGATAAGCGATTAATGCCTTAAAAAATATAGCTGTCGAAGGGCCTAAAATTGAATTGGTCGATTTTTGACTAAAATATCCTACAGTAACCCCTGAAAAACTCAACCCCTCAGAAAAATCTATATTTTTCCCAGATGCACGACAGAAAGTTGAGGGGGGCTCTAAAATACCACTTACCCTCTATTCTGCACGGAAATTGAGATAAAAGCTTTTTAAATGAGTTGGGAGTTTTATGTTAGTAGTATTAAAATATGCAAAAAACAAAATATGCCCATACTCAAGACCTTTAAAATTTGATTTTTAATTTTACCCAATTTCTCTGGTAATGTGCCATCGCAGCGTAAACAAATTTGTACAGTGAAGCTATGAGTTGTAGCTGCTTGTCTTTGGATCCGCCGAAAAACTTTTTTGGTTCCTTTAATTGTTAATGTTCTACCAGAAGATATTTCTAATTGGAGTCCCATTTGATCAGCTTTGTAGACCTCGAAATTAAATTATATATAATGTTGATTAAGGCAGATACTTTCCGACAAAACTCATTCTTTAAGAAAAATGTAAAACTTTAAAAAATTATCTCTGACAGATCACAATCTGGGAAGTCGATATTCTGTACATGGGAACAAAAAATAATAATAACTATTCAATAAAAAGTAATAACTATTCAAAAAACTGCTTGAAAAAATATATTTTTGTTTGGGCAAATTTTTTTAATTTTTAAATTATTTATACAATTTTTAGATATATTAAATCTAATTGGTCATTTTTGGATCATATTTTAAGCGTATCGGCACTTTTTAGTCATATTTTTATTGTTATATTTAGCACATTATTGTCCGGAAAGTATCGGCCTTAAGGATGATTTTTAAAAATTTATATGGATTTATTCCTACCGCATTAGCCTCATATTTTTGTTGTATATAAGGTATTTTTCGCGTTTAAAAATCTCTATTGAACTGTCAATTTCGGCTTGCTCACAAACATGTCGTGAAGTTGTCTTTTGATCTATATGTCTATCCGCAAGATTATGAGTACGACAAAAGTAATATAACCACCCATGACTGGCCTGTAAAATTAGTTATTGCACTTTTAACGGTTTTAAGAAAACCTTAAAATTGGGAATCCCAAGTTCAATTGCTTTAATCTGGGCTATTTCTTGAATAGTTCGTCTATGGATAATGATTTGCTCGTGATCCATAGCCTGAACTTCGGCCCAAACAACATTTTTTAGTTTCAAATATGTCATTCGATTTCGTACTCCGCCACGTTTTACATGCTGTCGCATTCTATGATATTAGGTATTATGAATGTAATAAAAATTCAATAATTAAATACTATGACCTGTAAAGTTGATTTCTTGCAGTATGTTCATTATTGCTTATTTTTTTCCATTTATTCCGCAGAGTGTGTAAGTTCCACTTGTGATTGTCCCGCTTGTCAATAATCTCATACATTGTGTCCAGATCATAATCTATTGGCCCTGGGTTTAATGCTTCACATTCACGCCATTCCTCATCAGAATCGGGTTCGATTTCTGCCTCCGAATCAGGGTGCAATCCCAAAAGATCCTCTCTTCTATGAAATTCACGTTCGATAAATTCTAAATTAAAAAATTTATTAAAAACATTTATACTTCACTTCATACTTTCAATTTTCAACAATGCATCATTCTCTGAAAATTCTCCAGGGGTACGCTTTAATTCAGCCAATTTATTTTTAAGAATTTCAATTTTACTATTTTCGGCCATTTAGATGTTATCTGTAAAATATCAAATTATAATAATTATTATGTAAAATAGTAAAAAGGTTGACGATTTAAATTCCGCATCGAATAACATGGCTGATAACTTTAGATAGAACTAATACTCCTGATAAAATATTGCCGAGTGTCCATATTTATCTTATGGAATTTATCCAGAGGCAAATATTATAGTTTCTGTCATATTTATTATAATTTCATAAAATGTTTTAATCCAATTCTCATGAAATATATTCAATGAAAATTTTTTGATTTACCGAATTTTGGTTGATTTTATACGAATTTTCATATAAATTTAGTAGAAAATGCCCTGAGGGCACAAATTAATTGCCCTCAGGCAAAATTGAAAAACAAAAAAATTCATCATTTTTTTCTGATCAATTTTGCATTTGAATTGAGGTCGGAATAAATTTTGGTTGATTTTATACAAATTTTCATATAAATTTAGTAGAAAATGCCCTGAGGGCACAAATTAATTGAGGGCACAAATTAATTGCCCTCAGGCAAAATTGAAAAACAAAAAAATTCATCATTTTTTTCTGATCAATTTTGCATTTGAATTGAGGTCGGAATAAATTTTGGTTGATTTTATAAGAATTTTTCATATAAATTTAGTAGAAAATGCCCTGAGGGCACAAATTAATTGCCCTCAGATTGATTTTATACGAATTTTCATATAAATTTAGTAGAAAATGCCCTGAGGGCACAAATTAATTGCCCTCAGGCAAAATTGAAAAACAAAAAAATTCATCATTTTTTTCTGATCAATTTTGCATTTGAATTGAGGTCGGAATAAATTTTGGTTGATTTTATACGAATTTTCATATAAATTTAGTAGAAAATGCCCTGAGGGCACAAATTAATTGCCCTCAGGTTGATTTTATACGAATTTTCATATAAATTTAGTAGAAAATGCCCTGAGGGCACAAATTAAATGCCCTCAGGCAAAACTGAAAAACAAAAAAATTCATCATTCTTTTCTGATCAATTTTGCATTTGAATTGAGGTCGGAATAAATTTTGGTTGATTTTATAAGAATTTTTCATATAAATTTAGTAGAAAATGCCCTGAGGGCACAAATTAATTGCCCTCAGGCAAAATTGAAAAAAGTTGAAAAACAAAAAAATTGGTCGTTTTTTTCTGATCAATTTTGCTTTTGGGACCGAAGATGGAATAAGCAATCGTTTATTTTATATGGATTTTTTATTATTTAAAATTTTCCGCGGATCATAACTTTCTTAAAGTTTTTTCTCAAAATTTTCTGTACATGTGCCGCTAGTTTTTTGCATATAAACTAATCTCAACTAGGTCTCACTAACTATCATAGTGAGACCTCTAGGAAGGTGTCATCCTCAAATGACACTTCCTTGTCAGCATTCTTGGCTTCCAATGATTGGATCACATTCCTCATTTTAATCCCATTCAACTTCAATATCTTGACGTCCCGATCTCCGATCTGTCCTTTATTCAGAATAGGTATGACCATCTCGATCATCGTCTTCAATCGCTTCAGCGCCGGACCCATAGAACTGCGAATACCTCCAGACATTCCGAACTTTTATTCCAAGCTCCAAGTTACTCCAAGTTCCAAGTTGAGACCCAACAAGTCAAATTCTCAAGTTACTCCAAGTCCAAGTTGAGACCAAGCTCCAAGTTGCGACCTCAAGTTCCAAGTTGACTTCAAGCTCCAAGTTGACTTCAAGCTCCAAGTTGACTTCCAGACAGGTTCGACCCCAGGCTGTAGAAAGCCCCCTGCTAGCGGCACCAATTTTTCTGTGGGGGAAATTTCCGAAGAAGACCGAAGACCCCGAAACTTCCGAGAGGTCCAGAGGGCGGAGATCCAGAGGCAGAGGGCAGAGGTCCAGAGGCAGAGGGCAGAGGCAAATATTAATTCGACTTTTAATTGAAAAATTGTGTTATTTTTCTATATAAGATTTATTAAAAGCTACTAAATAATTAGTAATTTATATGAAATATAATTAATGATGAATTTTATAAAATAAATTTGGGCCCCTTGTATAAGTTATTGTTTCAATCTATTTCCGTGCTATTTTTAATTAATTCACTGATAATCGAATTATCGAATAGGTATTTCTCCCTCTCCTGCAAAACTGAAGCTTCCTTCTAATTTAAGTCTCCCATTGAGGGGAGTAAAAAATTTGAGTCCTGGGCCTAAATTAAAGAAAATATACATAAAATAAAAGTTTTACCAAACAGACATTAAACGCCGATTAGTCCTTCAATTCCTATGCATAACTGCAAATTACTTATAGTATTACGAAATGTTTAGGCCAAAATTACGATTTGTAGTGAAATCGGAAAGGAATCAGCAGCAAAATTTATGGATGGTAACATTTTTTTAAAAAATTAATAAAGAAATAACCGGATTGTTAAATCGGAATTTGTGATTCGAACCTGCTATCAAAAGAATCACACCACTACACGAAGGGCATTCGATTGTTTCGTTAATAATAAACTTTATTAGCACTCTGCTTCGTGAATTCCCTTTAAATTTTTTATGCTTATGGTTGGTTAAAAGGGAGTTATAAAGTACAAAAAATAAAATTGTCTTTCGTTAAAAAATTAAGGTTCTTTTTCTTGGCCGACAACAGTTCAATTAGAGGTCCCCTTAATTTTTTTTGGTCAATTTTTGCTGAAATTCAGAAAATCATTTCAAAATCACCATAGTCAAAATCCTCTATAAACTTGATTTTTAATAGGTAAAATCTAAAATCACAAAAGAAATATACAGAAAATTATTCTCTATTTGAAAATTACAGCACGGAAATTCGAAAAATAAAGGTCAAAAACGAGTATAATTTTCTGAATAATTGTCTTTATAGTTTTGAACTAGAATGTTTTAATTTTTTTTAAGATTGTGGGAGATTTTGACTTTTGGGGTTTCGAATGGAAAAGAGAAATTTGAACTGGAGAAATAGACTGAGAGGAAAAATGATAGAGAATTTGAATTGACGGGGGAAAATTTTTTTTTAAAATTTGGAACCATTTCTTTAAAAAAAATTATTTATTCTCTTTCATTATTCTCAACTTCCTCCTCCCACCCCCCCCC
>LDKF01001099.1:33952-49058 GCA_001026735.1 Rotylenchulus reniformis
GGGGTTGAAAAATATAACCCCCGGGGGTTGTAATACAGGTTTTACGGTAAGATTGTAGGCGAAATAAAGAATCCCCTATTGCCCTTACCTTACCGTGCGACTTTTGATTGTAAAATTGATGAATTTACTTGTATTGAACAGTATTGGAGAGATGCATCTCTTTGGTCAAATGTGATAGTAAATTTTTTGATTGTTAATAATTCTTTTGGTCGTAAAACTCTTGTAATTTTTTAATATTAAAAATGATGATAAATATGTACATTGCAAGAATGCTAATTGTATGAGGTGCAAAACGGGATTTAGATTAGATTTTAAATTTATTTTTAAATATTTTTAAATTTGTTTTACTATTTTCCAATATTGTAGTAAGAATGATTATACTAAAGTTTTAACTATTAAAATTAATTTTAATTTTTAGCAACAAAAAGTTCTACATATTGTCAATGGGATTTTTGGCCTGGAATCAACGACCTAGTCACCATCCCCACTTCAAGGTTCTAGAGTTTAAGCCTTTAAACTTAGGCCTGTCCCTCTCCTTTACATATGCCATCATTCATCAATGTTCTCTTCCATTACAGCAGCAGGCCATGTCTTCTTCTTCCTCCTCCTCATCTATTTTCCTCTCCTTTTTGCTGTTTTTCTTCTCTTCCTGGCATTTACGGATGATCTGATGGTGATCGGTGCCCTTGTCCATGTTCACAAACGCCAATTCGGAGTTGCCGATATGAGCGCCAGCGGGTCAATTTTGTAGCCATGGGAAGGCGGGATGAGCCAATGGAGCTTTTTCAGAAGGAAGTGATCAAAATCGGAAGATAAAAAGTTACCTAATGAAATTCACCAAAAAAATTCAAAATTTTTTAACAATCGGATTCTGATCAGTGATCCCTGTCACTTTTACTTTTTACAGCGTCCTACGGCCATCCACTTAGTATCTTTGAAAAAATCATGATTTACTTATTTTCTCATCAAGTATTCCATAACATAAATAATTTATAATAGATGGAAAATAAATTTGATCATATTAAAATATTTTATTTAGATTGGGCAATAATTAGACAATTTTTCAAATATATATTCTTTTTATAATAATTTCGGCTATTCAAGCTTGGAGCATTCTAAGTTGAGAGTTTACTAAATTATATAAAATACATTTTTATGATAGAATTTTTCAAATTTGATTCCATTTGAAGCTCATTCTTATTATTAGAATGTGGGTTTTTTTTCTTTTTTTATACAAAATGTTTATATATTTGTAAAAAATAATCTATAACCCATATAATTTTTTTTCAAAAATGTACAAGAAAAAGAATTTTGTTTAATAAAACTATCAAAACTACATCAAAATAAAGTTTTATTAAAAAACCTAGGATGGTAAATAACTATCTTACTTTTGGGTTGCTGATGATAGATTCACACAGTCACACATCTCCCTTCCGAACTAAGCTTCAGGAAAGGAACTAATAAGCTTATTAGCTGTAACGCTTACCCGTGGCATCGGATCTGGTAGAAATCCCAAGGTATCACGGAGACGAGGATTTTGAAAAAAACAGGAACGGGAATTTGCGGGGATAGGCCAGTCGGGGAGTGGGCCGACTTTCGGAGATGTATTTGTATTCAGAAAGACGATTTTCTGATTCAAATTTGGATTTACCAAACAGCAATTAGCTGATGTTAACCTTTTAATTTACTAGTTAAACTCAAACCGAAGAACAAATAATTGGTAGAAATAATTCGCAAAAAAGTAAAAATTGTCAAAGAAATCGAATTGTTTTTCTAATTATTATTTCATTTATTATTATTATTTTTTTATTTTTTAGTCCTCAACTGAAAAATCTCATCAAATCCAATAGAATTTTTGCGCCATTGCAACAGTTATCCGGTGCTAGTTCTTTTTTGTCTTTTTTTTATCTAATTTTTTGACGATTTAATGTATGTCTAAAATATTACAATAGCTAAAGTTTAATCAAAAACTGTGAATAAAAAAACTTTTATCAAAATTTTGATAGCCCCTAGCCCGAAAATAATCTATACTCCAATAGGGGTCACAAGAGAAAATTATAAAAATTTAGAAATACTTTTCTTAAGTAAATTCTTCAATTTTTGAATAAAGTCTTCCAAAAATCCCAAAAATAATAAAAAATTTTTTTGGAAAAATTGAAGCTTTTCCAACAATTTTCTATTATTCATTTATTCCTTCCTATAAAATTATCGGCGAGACATTTCTCGTAAAAATGCAAATGAAAATCTAAAATTTAACGACTCTAGACCATTTGGAATTCATAAAATATTTTGATGCTCAACTCATATAATTTCCTTATTCATCTTAAATTTTCGACCTCCCCATTTAACAACATAGATTCGCTATTTTGTCCATGTTTGCCTTCACAATCAAGATGTTTTCCGCCATTTCTGCTGATAATCTTAATTAATTCGAATTTAAATTTCACTAATTATATGTTTTAGGTGAAACGTCCTATTTCTCAGGGTATTTGAATACAAAAGAGCAGCTTTCGAAGAGAGTCTTTCACTTGAAATTGAAGTAGCTGGGATATACAGCAAAATTTTTGCAAATTTTGAAAGGTCGCGAAATTGTGTCGAATTATTTTTCCTATATATTCTATAAAAATAATTTAAATAATAAAAGAATTAATATGACAAATTCGCGAGCTCGATAATATTTGCGAAAATGGAAATTGGTGAGGGTGGAAAGAAACAGAGGGAACAGACATGACTGCAAAAAGAGAGAATAAAATGAGCGAAAGAAATATTTTCTTTCGTGTCAAAAAATAATTTCAAATTTATTTCAAATCCAATGTACCATTCTTAAAACATTATCGAACCCTAAAAATTTTCCCAACATTTTCCAAAATTTCGACAAAATGCCATTCTTAGGGGTGCATTTTCAGTCCCGGTCAGTCCCGGCTCTAAAAATCGGGACCGGGACTCCAATTCTGTTCGTATTGCCAGTTATTTCAAAAAGTTGTTATAACTTTTTATTTGGGTCAAAATTTCTCCCATTAGCAAAAAACCCTGATTTTCGCTTACCAAGGGGTCAAAATCAGCAAAGTTGATTACTTACGAAAAATTCTTCAGTATTTTTTGAAACCTCGTTTTATAGGCTACTTTTAGGGCCAGAGCCGGAATTTTTCATTCGGATTTAGTCCCCACCCATAAAGGCCTCAAAATTCAGACATGGTGTCAGACCCGTCTGCCCGGATTCATATCATCCTAATAATGGCCCCCGTATTCTCCCGATCTGAACCCGATGAATTATTCCATCTGGGCTATTTTGGAGGCCAGGGCATGTGCTATGTTCCACAAAAGAGTAAAGATTTTAAGCATGGCTTTTCCTAGAGAAATGGTCAAAAATCTTGAAAAAAAAAATGCGGCGCAGCGGCATAAATTTTTCCGAACAATTTTTCCTTTAATTCTAACTTAAGAGCGAATACTTTGAAAGTTAATTTATATTTTTGTACCCCATATTGTTGGACATCTTTTGATATTATTTGATTGTAATTTTATCAATTAATAAAAAAGTTATTTATAATTTACCATGTAACAGGACTTTTGTGTCACCCTGTATATAAGTTTTGTCAACTATTAAAGTATTTTGAAATCATGTGGGGTAAATTACATAAAAACCGATATTAGTTATTTTAAAATGCAAAAATTTATTCCACCAATTACCATTTACCCCCTAATATACCGTTAAACCCCTATTATAACCCCCGGGGATTATAATAAGGGTTTTATATTTTTCAATCCCTCTATCAAATTGCTGTATCAAGCATCACAAAAAAAAATAATATATAAAGCGAAAATCTTCTCTAATTTAATTAAATTTGTCATATTCAAGTAAAGGCCTGATGTATATCTTCAATATGAGACTGTTTAAATAGCTTTCAAAATTATTTTCTTTCGAAATTATTTTCAATTATGGTAAAAACATAGATATTAAATGACCTTGTTTTATTTCTTTCTTTATGTGACCTGAAATTTTTTTATTGATTTATTTAGAAGTAAACAGTTGGAATGATTAAAGAATTTTTACAAAACTCATAAAATAACGAGTTGTTAGCTTCTATCATTTTTCCACTTGGAAAGAAAATACAAATTCAGTCAAACAATATGAACAAGCCTTATAAACTTATAATCAACATTAGAGAGCGGACTGGTCGGTTAACCGATCGTTTTTTTCGGTTTGTTCGACTTTCGGTTTCGGTTTTGTGACCGAAAATAACCGACGAAGAATTTTGAATTTTTTCGGGTTTTTTCTGTTTCTTTTTTTCGGTTTTTTTATCCGAAAATAACCGACCGAAAATTTCTCAAAACCGAGAAAACCGACCGAACTTTTTCATCAAAAACCGATGAAACCGACCGAAATTTCTTCGGTTTTTTTCTAAAAAACCGATTTTGGCCAAATATGATGGAACTTTCTCAAGAAATGCCAAAATTTTCTAAAAATTTATATTATTTATTTTTAATTTTATTTAATTTAATCTGACTTAAAATTAAAAATGATTAAAAACGCCCGCTGAAAGTATTGTTTGGCATATTGGATTTTTTAACCAATAACCAGGAATACAAATGTATTGAAAATTGTCAGAACAAGCTAGGAATTTCTTGTCAGCTTTAGCTCCTGCCACAAGCGTTGGCAGAGAATATTAAAAATAAAATTAGGAATATAGAAATATTTGATAATGAAATATTGGGCATTTTTGCAGTTTATGTCTTTTAGCGTGCTGACCAGGGATGTGATCGATTTGCGATTTTCGATTTTTCTGACCCTTCGAAATTTCGATTTTCGATTTTTTGCCCAAAAATTCGGAAGAAAATCGAAAAATGTACCCCTAAGAATGATAAAATTAGGAGAAAAATAGATTTTTAAATAAAAAATTGCACAATTTTCTTAAGAAAAATGGTCTAATTTTCAAATTTTTCTCCGCGGCCCCTATTGGGGCCGCCGGGCACCTCAGAAAATGGGTACTTGTCCGGTTTGGACTCGCTAGGTTTTTTCAATTTTTTTCGCATTTTGAAACGATAAAAAATTTTTTAATTATATTTTTTATTTTGTTTTTTATGAGTCTTCAATTTTATATTGAAAATATCTCAAGATATGGTTAAATTGGTTTTAAAATATGGTTTAGACGAAATTTTTGAATTTTAGGTCATATTTTGAAAAAAAATTGCCTATTTTTGTCTATTTCGCCATTTTTCTCCCTATTTTGGTCTTTTTTTTCGCTCCCTAATAGGTCCCTATTTTTTTCTTAAGGAAATTCCCTAAAACTTTTCACCCTAGTAATGACCCAAAAAGTGAAGTGGGGGAAGGGGGATTAACCTTATTATTTCCAAAAAATTTGCATTAATTTTTAAAGCATTATTTTTCAAAATTTTTGCACAAAAAATTGTTTAAAAAATTTTAACAATAAGTATTATGGTAAGAGTGGAAAAAACCAATTTAAAAATTATGATGTAACTATTCCTTGTCAATCTTTTTTGGCAAATTAATTATTATTTTAGGATTCGTATTCTTTTAGGATCAAGTTGGATTCGCTTTTTTTTAAAAGCTACTTTAATATTTCTCTATAATTTTTATTATTGTGAAATGGTCCAAAATCACTGTGTGGCGAAGCAGTGCTCATCCATCTGATTCCATATCTTACGAGGATCAGTGGATTTTGTCAGTCAAAATGTATCCTTTTGTGTTGATTGTTATTTTTGTGTCTAGCACATAGACTTTTCTTATCGATGATGTTATTTTTTTAATTTTTGTATAAAAACTTGTTTATATATTTATCATTATCTGGCCTCAGATTAAAATTTCTAAATTTATAAATCTAAAGACAATACTATATCGGGAATTTTATTTATTTTGTAAAGGTCGAAGGTAGTCCCTGGATCATTATGGAAATGAAGGACTATTCTGGATTCCAACAATTTCTGATCGATCCTCAAAAGAAACATTGATTCTGCAGGGACTTAAATGAGCCAAATCACTTGGATTAGGTAGAGAAGAAAAAGTAAAAAATGACCAATAATTAGATGATAAAAAATTCTTTTTTAAAGACATTTGCAAAAGGAGGCTGGTCAATCTTGACAAGTGAAGGTGAAATTGTGAGTGAATTGTTGGGATTGTTTAATGGAAATGTTGTTGTCATTTCTACAACTCATTACAAGGTTCTGGATAAAACTATTGTAACTTGTAAATGGAGCATATATCGATTTAAATAATTCCTGTTTGCTGGACCATGACCTAGAATTAACTGGGTTTGTTATTTGAACATGCCCTCGATAGTTATTTTTTTGTCTCCATAAACTATATCCTATTGTGGTTTTCTGATCTCCCATTACCATTGATAGTAATTTCAAATAAGGTGAAGCGGAACTGGAACTGTCCGGAATCAAGTTTTTTGACCAGAACCGGTCGGAACCAACATTTTTAAGACAAAAATTGAAAAAAATGCCTTGAATTTTTTTATTAAATTAAAAATAAAGTAGAAAAATATCCGTTTGTTAGCAGAAAATTTTTCAGATTCTCTTTAAAAAATTTTTAAATTTCTTTTAAAATCAAATTGTTTCTTTATTTTTCTATATACTAAGTAACTAATGAAAAATTTGACCTTAATAATAACTCTCATTTATTATTTTCAATCATTTTTAAAATCTTTAATTGGACATCTCAAATATGGTAAATTATCACTATGATTCGTTGCTCGCTATTTCATTTATATTTTAAATAATAAAATTATGGGTTTCAAAATGTGTCATTTTTGTATACATAATTCTGATATTTTATTGAGGAAAAACGCAATTTCATAGAATTCATTTTTATAAAAAGTTAAAGTTAAAAATTCAGAATAAAATTAAAAGAAATGAATTTTTTCCCTTCGTAAGGGAGGAGCCGCGAAAGAAGATGGCCCGTGTGACCCTTTCGGTGCTGGATGATATGCGCCGCATCCTGAATGAATAACTTGCCGCTGGTGCTATGTCGTTTCAGCCCAAAGTGCAAAAATGGGCGTTTCAGCCTAAAGTGCAAAAATAAAATAACAGTCCTAGAAAACTTTTTTCTTAGACCAGTTAGACCAAAAGTATAAAAAGCAAAAATGTGCAGAATTTTATTCTCTATGTGCTGGTTTATTTTGTTTTACGAAATTCGGCCAAAAAGTTCGAAATATCCCCTAAAAGCTCCATTTTTCGGTATTTCAGGAAAATTCGAACTTTTTGGCCGAATTTCGTAAAACAAAATATACCAGCACATAGAGAATAAAATTCTGCACAACTTTTCCTTTTATATTTTTGGTCTAACGGGTCTAACAAAAAAGTTTTCTGGGACTGTTATTTTATTTTTGCACTTTAGGCTGAAACGCCCATTTTTGCCCTTTAGGCTGAAATGACTCAGCACGCTTGCCGCTCTGGTGATGGAAATACATGCATGCCGCTGAGTTGCTGTGGGGCAAGATCGACCCCTTGATCTCGGACCAGTCCTGTACAATTTGTGCTCTGGCCGATGCGCTGGACGAGCTCGATTTGGATCGTAAACATTGAACACCTAAAGTTAGGTGACAAATCCCCGAGTCCACAGCCAAAACCGGATACCGGTTTCACCGAAAGGTGGGGAGCAGGCACAACCGGTCTTTAAAAAATTAAAATTAATTGACCATTCATTGGTTGTCTTTAAATGATCAAGCATTGATTGTTGAATAAAGTGGAAATCAAAATAGGTAAATGGCATCAGTGAAAATACTTCTTTAACATTTTTTTTACAAAAAATGGACCTGTATACCTCATTTTATTCAGCTGGCCGGAAAAAAATATTTTAAAAATAATTAAATAATATTTCTACGCACAATACCAGGCAATCATGCTCCGGCTCAGCTGTCTGTTCAGGTCCATGATCCGTTTTTGCACCATACTCTGCGCATTCATGTTGTTCCGAACATATTTGACCATTCTATAGCCACAAAAGGCGATTATCGAATAGAAGAACGGATTGACACAGAAGGCGTAGAAGATTGTGGCGAGGAACCAGGGGTCAGTCTAAGCAATTAAACTATAAAATGTGACGTCGAGAAATTTAGAGCAAAAAATTTAGTCAATGGTCCAGACCAATGTGAATGAAACGGTATTTGTTTTATTGAAGTTGTACGCATTTTGTGATGCACCAATAATGTATTTATTTTTTCCCAAAAGACTCATCAGCACGCTTACTTAAGTGTTCAAAAAAATCGGTTGATTGATAGACCATGCATTTTTATAGATGGTTGTAAAATCTGATTTCAGATTCGCATCTGGTCGGATCCGCATCTAGTTTATATTTTGGGAAATTTTGGTACCGAATTTAACAATAAAAACAATGAATTTTATTAAAAAATTAATTTATGAATTTTATGAATATCGGATGAACTGAACAAGAGCTTCGATCAGAGGTCAGAGGTCACAGATCACATGACCGGTCAATGACCAAGACCGGTCAGAAAAACATTGGTTGATTACCGGAAGATGCATTTCGGGTGGGAGGAGGGGTTTTACTTGTATAGTATACTAGTACTTGTATACTGATTTTTAGTTTTTAACATGAAAGCTTTTTAATTTGGTCTTGAAACGATTATTTTAAAATGCTGTGTTCTTTTTCTCTAGCCCACCGTATATACATTTGCTCAGCCATACGATTATGAAATTCCTGAATTAATAATGTAAAACATCGTTTTAAGACCATATTCAAAATCTTTATTGCTAAAAACAAGAGATTCCTCCTTTAACATGAAAAAATGACAATTGAATCATAGCTTATATGTAGGATTAATTGATAATAAATCATTGTTTAAATATTTTTCTACCTAGAATAATTAATAGTATTTATTCCACCACTTTTATAGCACCAAAACTTTACTCAAATAATAAGTATGCTAATTTCTGATAACCAGAAACTCATAATTACTATATTATGCTCGTCTGAATGAGAAACAATGGTACCAATTGTAGCTTATTATTTGTTTTCTACAGTCATGCCGAAGATGCGAAATGAAGATACAATTATAGTTTGTATTTTTTTCTAGTTAATTAGTTTATGCCAATCCGGTTCAAGCCTAGAACTGGGGGCTCAAACGAAACCTTGAGGAAGTTTTATTTTTTTCTAATTTTTTCACTTATCAATTTTTTTCATCAGTTAGCAATAGGCGAGAAGTTGTATAATCAATCAAACCCATATATTATTTTAACAAATAGTTTATAAATAACTTAACAGAAAGGAATTAAAATATGCACCAAGAGCAGCAATTGCAATAAATAATTAATTTTAATTAAAAATGAGACATCTGCTGGCGCTTCTCCAATAAAAACATATTTTTAGATGATTTAATAAAAAATTGATTTTTCCCGGGAACGGAACTTATAAAGAATTTCTAATAGCTATATTATAAGGTGAATTTTTTGATTTACAAGTTAGTTATGGTGCATTCAATTTTTTTTTATTGTTTATAAAATAATAATACGATAAATTACTAAGTAAAAAATATATTAACTCTTTGTAAAGGATGGAAACTCAAAAATTAGGGTTGTGCACGGTCGGTTAACCGAACCGAAACCGAAACCGAAAACCGGGTTTTTTTGGCCAAAAACCGAAACCGAAAACCGGGGTACCGAAAACCGGTAAAACCGAAAACCGAGGGTCCAAACCGGTCGGTTTTCGGTTTTGACATGCACCCCTAAGAAATGGATTTTTTGTAAAATTTTTTGAAAATGCATCCCCAAAAATACGGAATTTGGAGGAAAACAATCATAAAGGTCTTGGCTCAGTGGAATTAATATTGTTTTATTGGTGATGGGAACGCAAGTTCAATTCTCCGCCACTTACATTTTTAAAATCCTTACTTCCAATCTTCTTTCATTCACTTTTTCGATATTACAAATTTTTTTGGTCTTTTAATTTTTNCAAATTTTTCAAAATTTTCTTTGGCGGTCCCGTCGCGTCCTCCAGCGCCTCTTAATTCTAAAGTTTTCTATAAATTTAAATTTGGTATTAAACATATAGTAGAATAAATGCTATAATTTCTTTTTTTAAATTTTTCCTATGAAAATTTTCGATTTTGGTTTTTTTGATTTTTTTTTGTGGAAAATTACCATTTAGCAAAAACCGAAAAAACCGAAACCGAAAACCGGGGGTCCGACGAAAACCGAAACCGAAAACCGGGGTCCCCAAAACCGGTCAAACCGAAAACCGGGGGTACCGGTTTAAAACCGGTCCTGCACAACCCTATCAAAAATGTTTAAAGTGAATGAAAAATTGTTTTTTATTATTTAAGTTTTCCTTTTTTAACAATTTAATATTGTACCTAAAAATACAGTCAAAATTTTTAATTATTATACCATTTTTAAGGTCCATTTCTGATCATCCAAAAAAAATTAGATTTTTAAGTAAGAGTTTCTATTTTTCAGAACATTTCCTGTACAAACAAATTCATTTCGCAAAAAAACGAAGTTTTCCAGAGAGAATGATGGTCGAGTTTACTAATTTAGTTTTGTGAAGTTTTCATACATTCATAATAAAAAAATTCCATATCCTTTTAAATCTTAAAAATAGTAAATATTTTATGGGATATAAATAGCTTATTTTATCAACAAAAAAAAAGAAAAAAAGCCAAAGCCGAAGGTATAGACCTTATCAAGGTGCAACCGATGGAAATTAGCTCGAAAAACACTGATCAAAATGAAATTTTAACAATGGCAAAAGTGTTGATGGAAGAAGTATTTGGAGGAGGAAACAGTGAAGAAAGTAAAGGTTCTGATAATGAAGAACTTTGGACCGTCTTCCGGGCCTGGAAAACTATAACACAAAACAACCATTTGGCCAAATTCCTTCCACAAAATTCTGGGAATAAAGGTGGAAATTATTGATTGATTTTTTTTATAATTAATACTTTCAATTTGATAATAAAAAATGTCCCACGAAAAGAATGAATTTTGAATAAACCATTAATAAATTCTAAAAATAATTTTTCAAAAACTACATATAGGCCAAATCTCTATATAAATTAAACAATTTCATCTTATTTTTGACTGTTCACCTCCAAAAAAATATGATAAAAAATTTAAAGGGGTTTTCAAGTGTGTTGAGCATGATTAGTTTTTTTTGGAAATTTTCTATTTCGGACATTTTTAGATGAAATCGAACAAAACTATTTGGTTTGATTTTTTATTTTGCATCAAGTTAATTCAATATTTGTAATGTTAAATCTGATATTAAATTCGGATTAAGCATCAAAAACTTACCTTAGAGGTTAATTTTGGTAAAAATTTATTTCGACTTTTGGTCTAAAAATGTTCGAGAAATTATAAGTGCTATCATGTTCAACGCCTTCGGAACTCGATAATTATGTGCATAATTTACATCTAATAATTTTTGTAGAAAAAAACCTAAAAACTGTCACAAATCCATGCTTTACTTGAGGATTATAGAGGGTGTTAGATTTATATCTGACAGCAGCTTTATCAAATGAATAATATAATAAATAAAACTTAATTATTTGCTAATATTATAATATGATGTACCTAGATTAAAAAGCGGCACTCTCAAAAACAAATAGAACGCGAAATTGTGAAATACGAGACGTACAGTTGACAAAACTCTTAAATTTACAGTATTTTTTTGCAAGTTGGGTTTAAAAAATGATATAGATGAGCATAAATTGTTCGTTGAATTCCGCACGACAATTTTATTAAAAAACAAATTGTTTAAGCAATTGGAAATGGGCATCGAAGGAAAAACGGATGAGTGCAAGGACTATCATAGAGCTTATTTGTCTTGTCATTTTTGTTTTTGCATTGTTGGTGGCTTTTTGTTGGATGGCTTATTGCTGGTGGTAAATTGAATTGTGAGTGACAAATTAGTTTCAAATGGTAAAATACCAGTTTTTCAAATGATATATGAGTTGATTTAAGCTATTGCAAATGCAATTTATTCAATTACATTTTATTTTTATTTTCAATGACAAAGTCTTTATTAAATGATTTTTTTTTGTAAATTCTATTTTTTCAATTAGTTTTATTTCACCTTCGTTTTTATTGTCACGATTTGATATTTTTTGCTTGATGAAAATTTTTTCCAATAAACTAATACATTATACAAAATTTGTAATATAAAGTCATTTTGGAATTTTCCGACCTTGTGGTTGAACTAAATTTACATTTTAAAAAGTGATGAATTCATATTAATAATTTTTTAATTGATTAAAAATAAATATGGAATGGTCAAAAAACATTGATTTGCCCTAAATTTTGACACAGAATTGAAAATTGCTCCACATCAATTCGACTTTGAAAAAGAAAAAGATACGTGGAATTCTTTTGCATAGTAATCTACCATTGTAAGTAATCTAAATCTAAAATAACAAAAAATGTCAATATAATATAGATAATAATTATGGAATTTTGAATGATTCGTTAGATATAAGTTGATTTTCTAAAAACTATTTCTGCCAATAAAAAAATATTGGGCAGTTGCATACAGTTATATTTATTATAATTATGAATTTAAATTCACAAAAATGTTGAAATGTTTTATTATAAGGTCAAAATTATAAGGACGGCGAACCAAATGAAGGTGATGTGTCAGAAATGAAAAAAATAATTAGAAGATGAAAGAAAGCTTGTGGGTTTTTTATTAAATTATATTTTTTCCAAACTTCAAAATAAATGCATATTCTGATTTATTTTGTCAATGTGTGTCGTATCGAGAAAAAAAAATGTGAATTCTTACTAATTTTATAAACCAAAATGTTCCATAAAAAAATAACCTTTAAGCAAAATCCAAAAATTTTTCCCAAGTTTCCTTGACCAAATAAATTTGATGATCAAGTGTTTATTAATCAAAAATTATTGAAACCAAAAATTAAAATTAAGAAGTTACATTTTATAATTTTTGGATAAAGTTGATCGTATTTCGATAATGCCAAATTTAATGACCAATAATTTCACTTCCAAATTTTTATGAGCTATTTAGGTAAAAAACAGTTTCAATTTAAATCCAGCAACAGTGTCTTAAATAATCCTCTGGTCTAGGCGGATCAAACTCCGGTTGAACAACTTCGTATAGGCGACTCTGCTGATGTGGTAAAGCTGGACATTGTTACATGGTTACCAAGATCTTGACAAAAAATTAAAAATAATTAATTTTATAATAGTAAATTGTTACACTTACATCAAGTATAGAAAGATAAAAATACTTTATTCTATAAAGGGGTACCTCTCTATTGTGGGAGATAATTGTCTATAATTGTATACCATTCAAACAAAGGTGTTAATTTTTCACTTTTAGTTTCAATTTCAAAATAAAACAAAAATTTTATGCGTTCCATTTATATTTTTAAATATAATAATAACAATAAATACCATTTAATAGTTTAAACGAAAAACATTTTAATTGATATTAAAAACAATTATATTTTTTTAATTTAAAATTGGAACAATTGAGTTTAAGTAAATTTTTAATAAGTTTCTTGTGTCATCCGCATTCTGTATTTAATTTCTGCGTTTTACTCTTAAAATTCAATAAAAATTGAACAAATATTTTAAGAGTTGCAAATATTTAATGAAATTTAGGCCTGATTCATTTGATTCATCTTATTTAATAATTTTTTCTTATAAATTCAATAAAAAATTCGAAATTGTGAGAAGTTTTTGAGGCTATGACATTTTTATTTTTTCATATTTTTAATTTAATTGAAATTTCAAAAAATAATTCTTGATTTTTTAACATCGGTTATTTACAAATATATCATATGGATTTATTAGATTTTCCCAGTTCTTTTTAAAATAAAAATTTACTTTTTTTAATTCATTTAGTAGTATCACTCATAACTGACGCTCTCCTGTTATTTGTACTTTTTTCATTTCTTTCCCAGATCGATCACTTTTTATCCATTTTGTGGATCTAGATATTCCCTCCTTTTCTGATCACGTTCACCACCCTTTAATGGATGCTTTTCATGGGGCGGGAAACACTCTCGGCGGGAGGCATTTCCTCTTCTCCCTTACAAATAAGGGTTGAGATATTTTTAATGTATAGGGCATTTTCAGAATAAAAAAAATTCTCTTTTTGAAATTTTACTTATTTAGATGTCAATATTTTACTTATGTATCAATGTATTTAAGTGTCTATTTTTACCGTTATGCCTTTATTTTATCTACTTACAACTTAGTACTATGTTTCAGCTATTCCTTATCTTTAATATTATCATTTTAAAAATAAGAGGGAAATTTGAGGCCCGTTGTAGTTTTGATATTAGAGTGTTTTAGTAATATTTACATATATTGATGTTGTATCTGAATAAGTATTGCATAGGTTGTTTAATTTCATTTTAGTTAAATACAATTTTTAGTAAATTTTATTGGTTTTATCCTTTTCCACTCATAAAAATTATTTTCATCGCTCAGGATTCGAACCCACGCCAGAGGAGAAGGGGTGATTTTGGTCACCTCCACTCGACCATAAATGATTAATTCAGAATCGGCTAGCCGAGTGCGCATTCAGCTGAAATACAGAATCGCTACAACACATATAAATTACAGGGTGCGGCAAAAGTCCTGTCACACAGTAAATTGTTAATTACTTTTTTATTAATTGGTCAAATTACTATCAATTACTATCAAAATGTGCACAACTAAATAGGGTATTTATATAAAAATTAGTTTAAATAATAGCTACCCTTGGAACAGAAATTGAGACGAAATCGCGCGAGAAAAAATTCGACGCTGGCACGCAAGTACCCCCCATCCTTTTCTCGGGCAAAAATTTTTTTACATTCGAGCTCTACCAAAACCGTTAAACTATGATGGGCAAAACATCCTCCTCTTTCTAACCATATTGTCAGATATTCCAAACATCCAGCTTCAGTTATGGTTTAGGATGAATTTAATCAAGGGACAAAAAACCCTGTTTTTCATGAAACCATGGGCCAAATTCAATTAAGATCATTACTTATGGAAAATTTTTTAGGGTATTTTTAAACCTCATTCTATGGGCTACTTTTAGGACCAGAGTTGAAATTTTTCATTAGGATTTAGCACCCACCCACAGAGCTCACGAAGTTCAGACCTGGCGCCTGACTCA
>LDKF01001100.1:18888-38073 GCA_001026735.1 Rotylenchulus reniformis
CCATATTTATTATTCAACGGACTCTAATATATTTTGAGTCCCGTGACTCAAAATTGTGTTCTTTTACCATATTTATTATTCAACGGACTCTAATATATTTTGAGTCCCGTGACTCAAAATTGTGTTCTTTTTCCATATTTATTATTCAACGGAATCTAATATATTTTGAGTCCCGTGACTCAAAATTGTGTTCTTTTTCCATATTTATTATTCAACGGACTCTAATATATTTTGAGTCCCGTGACTCAAAATTGTGTTCTTTTACCATATTTATTATTCAACGGACTCTAATATATTTTGAGTCCCGTGACTCAAAATTGTGTTCTTTTACCATTATTTATTATTCAACGTTATAATTTACGTTTTTTCTCTTTTTTGACTCGACACAAAATGCTGGTCGTCTAAAAAATATTTAGATTTTGTGTGTTACCCGTACTTGACATAGGCAGATCCATGAGGTATTGAAGATCCAATTCCGGGTGCATATATAATGAATCATTGTAAAACATATCGCATTTATTAATATGGAGCAGGAAAAGATTTAAAAAAATTAAGTCCCGGGACTCAAAATATATTAGAATCTCAAGAACGGCCACTTTGCAATAACACACTACTTCTATGGAGTTCAGATTTTAACCGAAGGCGAAGTGGACATTGGCGATTGGCATCTGCGAATGGCACCAAGACCGGTGGCGTCATTGAATGGGGACAAAAAGTTCGAAGCGGGCAAAACCAGCCCCCCCTGGCACGCGGAGCACAAATTGACCAATTGGACCAACGGGGACTACATCAAGCTGCACATCAAGATGCTGAACAATTTCACTGACACACTCATATGGCTCTACAGAGGCTACCCAGGATGGTTTCACGAGTATTATGGAATGCCAGACATTGATGATTGTAAGTTTCTTCGGTTGCCAAATTTCAAATGGGCTGGGAAGCTTTAAAATCAGCAGAACGCAATTACGCCCTTAACCTCACAAGAGTGCATTTTTTATATTTATTTGTTGCTAATTAATTACTTATTTTTTTTTATTTGTTCGAGGATTCGAGCGAATTGTTTCAATTCATTTTAGAAATCCTACTAAAAAAATTTTTTTAAATATAATTTCACAAATTTTGGTTGAATTTTATTTATACAACTTATAAATACTTATCAGACAAATTATCAACAGGTTGCGTTCTCAGCCTTTTGGTTGGAGCCCAGACGTTTCGGCAACGGACATTTAGACCTTTTTTAATTAAAAAGAAAGTCGATGAGTTGCACACAATTTTCTCAAAATTATTTTTCGACTTTCTAATACTTCAAATACAATAACATTGACGTCAGATTCAGAATCTTAAGAAATTGAATTTGTTGTAGACATATATTTTGACTCTCAAGTGTTTCATATTACAAACTTCAAAAATACCTAAGATTCTTTTATTTTTCTCGCTTAATTTTAAAATTATTATGATTTTTAATTTTTCTAAATTCTATTGTTTTGGTAGGGGTTTTACTGTCGAAATATCCTCTGTCGATTTATCCAGTCACGGTATGGTTCCAATTCCTCATCTCATCAAAATTTTCGGCTCCGGCTCTGCCTTCAGTTTCGGAGTTTTTATTTTTTAATTTGCCTGCAAAACTTTTGAAATTTTCCTTAAAAATTCTCAAAAAAAAATCAAAATTTTTCATTTTTTATTTAAAAAGTTGAAGTTTCAAAAATTTTCTGGGACGAAAATAAAAATTCCAAAAAACTAGAGCATTCTGCAAATTTTTGCTTCTTATAATTTTTGCCTAACAAATTCATAAAAAATTTTATTCTAGTATTCAGCATTGGCGTTTTTTAGGGAAACAATCCGGCACGGCAAAAAGTATACACACCTTCCCTTCAAATTTATTCTTGTTTTTAAGATGAACATTCCTTAAGTTTACGTACCGGTAAGCGGTGCCGATAGGTGCCGGGTGCCGCCGGATTTTTTTTTTTGAAAATTCAGACATTAACAAAAAAAAAGAGAAAGAGACAGCTAAAACTATAATAAACCTTAATCAGTCATTTCTCAAAAAATGAAAACATTCAGAAAATTCTTTGAACATTCTTTTTCAAGCTGACCAAATTTTTTTTAGTTGGACAAATAATGCTTTTGTTAACAATCGACTGGGGAGAGATTCGTTTTCGTGCTCCCTTTTGCGAATGGACAAGCATCAGGGTCAAGAGATGCACAAGTGTGAACTGGTTACCCAGTGAAGACCCATTTTTTCCAGAAGATGATGTGGCCTTATTTCAGGTACGTGGACAGTCGGATAAAATGGGAAATTGGTCATCGAAATTTCTGGGCAATGAGAAACCAAATGGACCAATTGGGCACCAAATGAACAAAAAAATGAATTTGGGTGCCAAAAAATGGTGCTTGCGCGTTAGTCCAAAATCCCAAATAGTCACGTTAGTACAAAAATCCCAAATCCAACGAAAAATAGGTGTTGTGGGTCGTCCAAGTGTCAACTGCTATAGTCAAAATAATTTTTTAAAACTTTTTAGACCAAAAAATTTTAAAGGTAAAGTTGGGCCAAGTATTTGCTAGTTGACACCAAATACCTAACAATTCTTCAGGACATCCTTTTCAAAATATTTGTAAAAAATTAGGAATTTCTGAAAAAATCAGATATATTTGAAGTTTTTGGTCATGAACGGTGTTAAGACATAAAAAAAGCATTAACAATATAAAATAATCAGTAAAAATCGTAAAGTTAAAAAATTTTTTACAAGTAATAGTTATTCTTATTAGGCAATAGTATAAAAGCAAAGTTATGCAGAATATTTGACGAAAATTTTGAAAAATTGGTTTTTCAAAAAAAATAAAAAATACCAGAAGATATAGCACAAATTTTGCATAACTTTGCTCTTTATAGTTTTGTTTTTGAAAACTTGAAGGATTTTGGACTTGGGATTTTTGTACTAACGCGACTATTTGGGATTTTGAACTAACGCGCAAGCACGCCAAAAAATTATGGAACAGTTACACATAGGCCGCCAACAGTTCAGCTTGAAAATTTGCTGGCACACATTTGAAAAATTGAAGGAATGAATAATAGTAATAGGTGTGATTTGATGAAGCTTCTGCTAATTAAGATTATTGCCATTAATGCCTAACTATATTTTTGGAATTTTTATTAAACACATGATTTTTGAAAATTTTCAAGTAAAATTCAAAAAAAAAAAGTTAAAGGACGCAACTGTAGAGCATGAATTTTGCTTACCTATATAGCCCTTGGAATGGATTAATAAGCCTCAAAAAATTTAGAACTAAATTTTATTTTGAATTTTTAAAGCCCTAGTATCCTCCGATTAGTCATAATCTCAAAAGTGCAAAAAGGGTGTTACCTCATTTTTTACAACTTACTGACAATTAATTTTTATAAAAATGATTTCAATTAATTAATATTTGTTAAATAATTTGCGAAATCCCTATGAAACTTCTTGGATTTTTTCACCAATTTTTTGAAGCTCTAAAATTCAAACAATTCCAAAGAATAATTTATCATTTTTTTAATGTCCTAGTACCTTAAATTTCCGTGATTATTTTTATTTCTAACAATCTATTTTAATTTTTATTAACCCGATGCAATTCAATTTGGCATTAGTGAGGAAATGACTCATCAGCACAATAGTCGAAAAATAATAAAAATGGTATTATCAATCCTTCGAGATTAAACTTTATTTCTTCGTTTTTTTGTTCGCTAAATAATACCAAAATTAAACCAACGATTTTTTGTGTGTTTTTTTTTATCAAAGCATGCTTTTAACTACATACAAGTTGTATTTATTATTTATTGTCTAAAAAACAATTACAGACAAACCAAAAGCATGTGATCCATATAAAATCCTACGAAAATGGATTCAAAGTGGACGTGTTTGACACCAAGCAAAAGTTGTTGGCAACTTATAAGCCGGCTGTGTATATTCCCTACTACACCGTCGAATATTTCAATGTAACTAGGATGTACTGTGTTGTAGCCTATTCTGATTTTCAGCCGAAAATGAATATGGGAGCCAAATATTTGCCAAAACATGACACTTTTTACATAAAAACAACAACTTAAGATCTAAAACATTAGCCTGGGAGTTCTACAACACATTCTGTAAGTTTCAATACATTTTGTTCATCCAAACACAGTAAAAACAACATCCGAACATCAAAACATCGATTAAATGTTGGGACGATGTTTTGACCATGTTCGGATGAAGAAAAATTTTTGAAACTTTCAGAACCTACTTTAGATCTATTAAGCTAATGTTTTTGATGATCTGTTCCTGATTGTTCAGCAGAAGTTTGGTTTGGCCGCAGTTTCAGAATAGGCTGAAATTCAGAATTAGCTACAACATTATTTATCATATAGTGAGCTCCGGAAATGTCAGATCTATTTTTCATTATGTAAATCAAGCAATTTTAGAAGCTTGCGGCCCCTAGGAACCGCCAGGAATTTAAAAACTGCATTTTCCTTAAGAAATTTGGGTAATTTTCTTTTAAAAAGTTTAAAATTTTTTTTATTGTGTTAGGAAATTTTTTTCAAGGATTTCATGTCATTTTAACAAGAATTTTGGTATTTTTTTTGTTCGGTCTTCTTTTTCAATACATACATATGCGCAACAAAACATGTTAAAAAATACATATTCCTAAATCCGGGTTCTATTTATCAAATTTTATAGGTCATTGTTTACGCCAAATTTATATACACTATTTTTCTCGCATTTATATTATGAAAATTTTCACCAATTGTTTATTATATATATATATTTTATATATGCCTTTATAAATTTTACTAGATTGATGGGGCAATACTTCTGATGGAGAAACCAAAGTTTTGTAAGGCGAGCGATACCACATGCTAAGACGATGATGACGATGATGCTCCCCACCCATACATTGTTCCAACTTGTTTCGCCCCATCTGATCCAATCGGCTCCAAAACCCAAATTTTGATCACTGATCACCCAAAAATCACCTGTTCATTGTGGGCCTTCCTCATCCAGCAGAGCTCTCTGTTTTTTCTCCCTCTCTCTTCGGTTGTACGACATTTGCGGCCCCGACATTTGCGGCTATCGCTATATCTCGGTTAGAACCAAACCTAGAGAAATGGTTTTGATATCAAAAAAATAGAGCCAAAAATTAGCTAAAAATGGCCCTAAGCCCGCTCGAATTGGACGACTGTGAAAAAAGTTATGGCCAAAATAACGATTTTGGCCAAATCCGCGGTATTTTGGCCATTACTTTTTTCGCAATAGACCAATTTGGGTGGGCTTTGGTTCATTTTTAGCTAATTTTTTGCTCTATTTTTTGACACCATCATCATTTTTCGAGCTTCCATTTGAACCGAGTTATAGCGAATGGGCCGGCACACCCTCTCTTCCACCCCTCTTCCCCTTTATTAGCTGAAGACCCCTCCAAGTCAGTCGGGAGCGGGAGCGGACGGAAGGAAGGAAGACCTGGTGGTGCTAGAGCGTTAAAAAAAGTGCCAAATGCAAAGGCTTGGCCTAAAACCTTTTTCCTAGACTTGTTAGACAAAAAGAATAAAAGGCAAAGTTGTGCAGAATTTTACGCTGATTCAAATGGTATATTTTGTTTTTCGAAATTCGGCCAAAAAGTTCGAATATCCCTAAAAACCGTATTTTTCGGTATTTCGGAAAAATTTCGAATTTTTTGGCCGAATTTCGATTAAATAAAAATACCCTTCGAATCATCATAAAATTCTGCATAACTTTGCCTTTTATACTTTTTGTCTAACAAGTCTTACAAAAATGTTTTAGGCCAGACTACAGCATGTGGCGGTTTTGCACCGGAAGACCTTGATCAAGAGTTCCCGGGCCACGGGAACCGGGGTTGTTGTGACCCTTCCCCAGGATTGTGTCCCCGATTATTATCTTCAATAAAGTTCCTATGCAAATTGGGACAATTTTCATAGGAATGGGGACAGGAAAGATGAATTGGGGAGACGGGAAGCCAAAGTCCAGGGGTGCAGGGATCAATGATAATGATGATGCCCATTTTAATCGAACTAGTATGATGTTCCGGTGCTAGGACTTAAAAAAGTGCCACTAGGGTCCTTACTTTTTTTTTAAGTTTGCTAGGTCAAAACATAAAAATATACAAAATTATATGTTCCTTCTATAGGCCTTGCCTTTAGTCTTTGATTTTCTGGAAAATTTCAAGAATTTCCAAGGAAAGTCGAAAAAATAAAGGCCCAAATTTTATTTTTCTTCAGCTATCCAACTTTTTGGGACCGTAACTCTTGCCAATTGGGAAAATTAGAAAAAATAGTTATATATAAATGACGTCTTTGCTACCTACAATAATCAATTCTTCCTTCTAGTTTTTACCCTTTATTATATATCAATATTATGTCCTTATCCTATTCAGATCGCATGAAAGCTCACCATACCTGTATCACCTATTTAATCAACCGATAAAATTTAACGGAGATCTATGATTTTTTACTTACTATGACAATTTTATCCAAATTTGTCGAAGACTAAAAACATATGGCCAGACTAGTTTTTTGTCTAGTTTTCAGTTTTTCGTAACTTTGTAGATTCGGTTAGTTTGAATAAAAATTGAATTTTAATGTCCCTAATAACTTTATTTGTTTGAACCAAAATCATATTAAATGTTGATTAGTTAGATGATGACATAAAAATTCATTCTACCTTAAATAGGATAGGGAAATAATGACATTTTTGTGATTTTTAAACTTCTAAATTTTTGTGATTTTTAAACTTCTAAACATTTTTTAATGGATTTTTGGGCTTTTTTTGTGTATACGGAATGATTCCACTTTTGCACTTTGTGGCCAAACGAAATAGCACCCCTGATCCACATTTTTCAAAATGATCTGATCTTTTCAATCGGTAGGGGTTCCCCTCAGAAACAGGATCACTAACATGACGAGCAGAAACACCCATGGACTGAACAACAGCTCCAACAGGCCAGAAGTCAAAACATATCCCAGCAGGGCGAACGCCATCACGCTCAGTGCAAACATCAGCAAGTCTTTATCTTGGCGCTTGGAACGCCGACGACCAACAAGTTGGGTCGCCACTGCAACACGGTGTTGCGGGATGCGATGACTGCGGATTGCAGAGATGAGCAACTAAAAGAATAAAATTGCGAAAAATTGAAATTGTGGAGTTTAGGTCCGTTAAGAGGGTCGATTTATGCAAAAAAAAATAGATTCTTCGCTATTATTTTTTAGAAATTCGACCATTTTTCCACCTCACCTGATCCCAACTCCACCTCACCTGATGAAATTCCATACATTCTTTTAAATAAATGTGCAGAACAATTGGCACCGATTTTAACTGGTTTATTTAGGTTTATCCTGGATAATGGCCAAATTCCATCAGTCTGGAAGTCTTCCCTTATTATTCCAATTTATAAAAAAGGTGACAAGACTAGTCCAAAAAATTACAGGCCAATCTCATTGACAAGTACTGTCTGTAGAGTTTTTGAGCGAATTTTAATGATGAAATCATAAGATGAAATCATAAAATTCCTAAATAATAAATCATTTTTTAGTCCCGAACAATTTGGTTTTCTTAACAACACAACTGTTAACAACACTGAATGACTTTTATGAGGCAATTGAAAATAACAAGAAAATCGATGTTATTTACATCGATTTTGCTAAGGCTTTTGATTCGGTGCCAATTGAGCTTTTACTTCAAAAATTATACAAAGTTGGAATCCGTGGAAAAATCCACAAATTCCTTCAAAATTTTCTATCAGATAGAACTTTTAGAGTAAAAATTAATCAATCATATTCTGAAACAACTTCTATAAAATCTGGGGTTCCCCAGGGTAGTGTACTTGGGCCACTCTTGTTTTTAATTTTTATAAATGATCTTCAGCTTTCGCTTCCNAAATTTTTCAATTTTTCTGATAGATCCACCCGAAGATCACTCCTTCTGAAATTCAAAAAACATAGTAGAAAATCTCAAAATAATTTTTTCCACCGAACTGTTAATAATTGGAATAAACTGCCCAATGAAGCCATGCAAATTATGGAATTGAGTCATTTCAAGGAATTCATCAAAAATCAATGAGTTCTGAGTGCGGTCACCTCTTATTTTATTGTATTTGTTTGATTTGCAGTTCCCCGATGACTTTGTTTTTCATTCATTGACACTTATTTATGATCATTTTACTTTTTGTTGTATTTCACCACATAAGAGTATCATTGATACCAGTGGGTTGCTCGATAAATAAATAAATAAATAAATTTTTGTTCAAAAACCGAAAAAAAAGTTCTACATTGACTTTTAACTAAAACGTTCGAAGTTCGAACAATTAAAATGTCATCGTAAACTACTAGAAAAGCAAAATGTTAAAAAATAAAATGACCCTCCCAACAGACCTAAAAACTCCATAATAACGAAAAATACCTATCTTATGCTTTGTGTTTGTGAAAATTTTTTTGACCACTTTTATTTAAAATTCCTCGAAATAATTGTCAGCATTTAAACTTTTTGTGTACCAAAATTGGAGGCGCTAGTTACAAAGTGAATATTTTTGGGACTCGGACCCAAATTTTTTGAGTATCAAAGCTCTTCAAATGTGCTACATTTTCAGCTAATATTTCTTTTTCAATATTTTTGAGTTCAACGACGAAAATTGACGAATTCTTAGATGGTAATCATTTTGTCGCATGGCTGCATGAAGAATACAATAATGAAAAAAAATTTTTTTGTCCCGCTTACAATAGAGTAGGTTTAATAAATTGATGGTTTTCAATAATGTTCAAATCTAAATTTAGGAATAAATCCGAGATTGGTATAATGTTATCGCCCAACAATTTGCTTTTGGATTGAAATCAGACCATCTATTTGTAAAAGTTCAGATTTTGGGTATCATTTTTGAGTTTATTATTTCTAATGGCTCTTTGATTTGATATGTATTCTATCAAAATTGGATTCCCATTACCAGGGTGGCCATGATGCCTTCTTGAAATTTTGATCGTCTTCACTGTAGGTGCAGAGAAGACGATCAAAATTTCGGTAAAATCTTCCGGAACCTAAACCGAAAAGGGCAGAGATGGTCATTTTTTTGAAGCGCACACTACCTCTAATTACCGTATTCTCTCTAATACATATAAGCACCGGTGCTTATATTTTTCAATGTCCCTCCAAGGGTTGCTTATATTAGAGAGGGTGCTTATAATAGAGAGGGTGCTTATATTTTTCAACCAATCTTGGGCACAATTTCAAAGGGGTCTAAAATTTAGATTTTTTTCATAAAAAATCTTTTCATAAAAAATTTCTAACTATTTTCATAAAAATCGTTTTTTCAATACTTTGATTCGATACCCACCCGAGATTAATTTCAAACTTTGATCCAAAAAAATCAGGTTCTTTTTTAATGAGTTCTTTTTTTATTTGTTCGATTTTTTTACCAAAAATCATAATAAAAGCTTTTTCTAATTTTCGAACTCATTTCCCTCAATCATGAGTAAAAAATTTATGGGGTGCTTATATTAGAGGGGGTGCTTATACATAATAGAGAGGGTGCTTATATTTTTCAAAGTCCGCCCAAAGGCTGCTTATATTAGAGGGGATGCTTATAATAGAAGGGATGCTTATATTAGAGAGAATACGGTAATTACCATTATTAAATCACTATTCAATCTCGTATTTTAATTTAATTAATTTATTTTTATTATTATATAAACTCCCACTATTAGATCTCTTTCTTGGAAATTTTCATAAATTATAAAATCTCGAAAAATCTCGGTCATATATTTTCCGAGATTTTACGAGAAACGAGATTTTTCGAGATTCTCGATCGAAACTAAAGTCCGGTCTCTACCCTGTACTTTTATATTCTAATGGGTAAGTTGTATTTAGTATAATGTTTGTATTCCCTCAACCAACCTCATAGCTTTGCCCAATTAATTCGCTTGGCTGAATCGCCAACTTTTTCACTAATTTGAGAGTTGAAACTTGATGATCGGACATGTTTTCCACAATTTCTGACAACATGTTGCGCAACTTTTTCGATAGCTCTTCATTGTCATCTTCTACTTGGCGAAGTTGTTCCACAACTTTTTTCTCCGCAATATCCATCGTGTCCAACACTTTTTCTTCGCCTCCTAAAGTGTCTATGATCCTTTCTCTCTCTGAACTCAACAAATGGTGTTGATTTTGTTCGGTTCTCTTCTTGTTGTCCAGCAACTTGCAACAAAGTTGCGCAACTTGATCTTGGAGTTGCTGAGCCTCGGCAACATCCGCGAAGGACTTTTTTTGCGCCAATACAATTGGGCACATCTTCTGCACCCAAAATCCCGGCGAGTTGTACCTAATTAATGAGGTTGTTTATCAAAATAATTACGGGGTCGACCAAGACTTACCCTGATTTTGTTATACCATGCTCAGAATTATGAATTTGAACTAAAAAGAAGAAATTTAGAACAATTTTTGGTGGACTTAGGCTTTACCCTTGATCTCATCAAGTAGACTTTGACTCATTTCCTGTAAATTTTGATGTCCAACCACTGCTGTATCCAGCTTACAGGAATCCGAATTTTGCTCGAACTTTTTGGCCAAACATCCAACATTACAAAAGAAGATCTAGAATAACACTAATGAAGTGGGAAATTGTATCATTCTTGGCCAAATTTGGATCGTTAATTCTTAAATGGATCATTATTGGCCCAATTTTTGATTTAATTTTTAATATTCAATGCCTTTAATACATTTTATTGCAGTTTAACCGAGTTATATACAACGTGGCAGAGTTATATACAACAAATCTCTATCCCCAACGATCGAACATCCCTATTCTCTTTGCGAGATAAAAAACCCGTATTTCCTGTATTAGACCCCCCGGGGATTTATTTTTCAACCACTCTTCAGGGTTTATTACATGGAGGGGAGTAATTGCAGGGAGGAGACTTAATATAGGAAATACGGTATTTAACTACGATAAAAATTGGGCACCGATTGAATTGCTTTGAACCCTCGATCTTTCGAAGCGAATCTTTCACTGAAGGACTGAAGTGACAGAGAAATATAACGGAAAAAGAGCACATAGAGAAAAGATGCGGGGAGAAAATTCATAAAGGAAAACTTCCTCTTCATAAAATCCTAGAGCCAAAAATAAATTTCTAATTCAATGGAATTTTTACGCTGATTATATAAATACGTAAAATAAAAATTCTTTATAATTTCCCTCATATTTAGAATGAAGGAAAAAAGTGTGCTGTTTTTTATCATATTTCTATATAGATGACAGACAACATGTAAATGTAAAAATTGTTCAAAAATAAAAAATTGTTCAAAAATATACTAATAAATGTAAGAGAATTATTGCGTTGACAACTCGTGAAACGAAACAAATTTGTTCGGGATTTTCATGGATCGATCCCCATGTTATTATTTCAGTTTTTCTCGTAATAAACATTTCTTATAGTAGTATATTTGTGGTAACTGGAATATTTGAAATTTTCAATTCTTCCCAAATGTTTCACTCTGGCCTAAATGTTTGGATCAGGGTGACCATCTCCAAACCAACAAAAATGTGACAGTTGCTTATTTTTGACTCGAAAAAATGTGGCATTTTTTCTGAAAAATGTGGCAAAAATATGGCATTTTTCTGAACAATGTGGCAAAAATGTGGCATTTTTATATCTTGAATAAAAAAAGTTTTAATCTTGTTTTATCTAACAACAATAAACAATTTGTCCAAAAATGGCAACATTTTCCCTTCAATGGCAACATTTTCCCCTGAATTTTAATTAACGGAAAAAAATTTCTCGAAATTTTTTTTCCAAAATTCCAGAACTTAGAATAAATCTGTCCCCGTCCCCGTCTCCGCGAGGGTCGCCAATCCCGGTTCCCGCGAGGAATTCTGCAATCCTAGTTAAACATAAAAAACGGAAATACCAAAGCGATATATCAATTTGGCTTTTAATACAAACAATTTCACTGGATAACCCAAAAATTGGCCTCCCATAAATAGGCTTGATAGATCATTTCTAAATGGTCCAAAAAAAAGAATATAATTTTCAAATATGCTACATTGGCAATAATTATTATGGCCCAAAACATGGGAAAAGAATAAAATTTGTTAAACATTGATCATCAATTCTAAAACAAACACAACTTTTAACACAATTTTATAAAAATATGCAAACATTTTCCGGAAAACGGAAATGAATATGCTCAAAGTGCACATTATTATCAATAATTTTTGAGTATAAAAGGTATGGAAATCTTGTTTTTTCTAACAACAATAAACAATTTGTCCAAAAATGGCAACATTTTCCCCTTCAATGGTGTTTTTCTTCTGTATCTTCTTGCGTATCGACGCATTTATGGCCAAAAATGTAGTGGATTCGGATGAAATGGCAAAAAGTTACTGTAATCTGAATAAAGCTGTGGTTGGTCATCGAAATGTACAAGCATTGGTCCAAAGTTTGCTCGATGAGGTCAAAGGTCAGTCTTAACTTTTTTGTAAAATTTGTTTTTATTCTGCGGCCGCCAGAGCAAGGCCGAATTGCATGATCTCCATAGTTTGAATGTGTGTATTGAAACGAAAAGCATTTTTGGCTTATTCAAACGGAACCTAGGTTCAAACGGAACCTAGTGAAATGATTTTGATGTGAAAAGGTAGAACTAATTATTAGCTACTAAAATGCTTATCCGAATTGGCCCACTCTAAGAAAAAGTTATGGCCAAAATATCACACGTATCATCCAATTTCCAAAAAGGTGCCGGCACGGATGATTATGTTTAACTTTTTTGTTTTTAAACCGTTTATTTCCCTAGTTTTTAGAACAATACGATACAACAAAATCAGGGTAAGCCTTGTGAAAAGCATATGAAAATCATGATATCTTATTCGACAGGTACAACTCGCCGGAATTATAGTTGCAAAATCTGTGCCCCATTGTATTGGCACAAAAGGCAGATGAGATCAAAAAAGGACAAGTTCCATTCATGGAGCTAGCCGAAGTTCAGTAACTTTATGACCAAGTTGCGCAACTTTGTTGCAAGTTGCTGAACAACAAGGACCGAGTCCAACAAGACCAACACCAAATGTTGATTTCTGAGACAGAAAGGATCATAGACATGTTTGGGGGTGAAGAGAAACTGTTGGATACGATGGATATTGCGGAGAAAAAAGTTGCGGAACAACTTCGTCAAGTAGAAGATGACTATGAGGAACTATCGGAAAGGTTGTGCAACATTCTGTCCGAAATTGAGGGAAACATTCCCGATCGAGATTTGGCTAACAATTTAAAAATGATGGCGAATCGGCCAAGCGAATTATTTGCACATTGCTATGAGGTTGGTTGAGGAAGTGTTGTGATTTTTGTTTTCCTTTACACATATCAGAGGAAGAGAGACAAAAATGAACATCAAATTGTACCTTTGTACAATATTATTGCACTGATTTTGTTGGCGTTAAGATGTTAAAAAACCGCCAAAAACTTTAGTCTGACCAAAAACTTTTTTAAAAGCTTGCTAGGCCGAAAGTAGAATTTTAGCACTAGAATTTTAGCTGTATTTCGAAATTCGACCAAAAACTTCATATTTTTCGCGAAAACCCTATTTATTGATATTTTTGAAAATTTCGAACTTTTTGGCCGAATTTTGAAAAATTAAAAATACAATTGGTAGAGCATAAAATTCTGCAAATTTTATTTTTCGTACCTTTGGCCTAGCAAGCTTTGAAAAAAAAAGTTTTTGGTCAGACTATATACTTTTGTGTTTTTTTAACATTTCAACTTATGGGCACATAGGCACAACACCACTTGTTTCTATCACAGGTGCTTACCACCTTATGTTTTGGCTTCGGGCGCATTGGCCGCGTTGGCCAGCCCATGGGTGTTGCTGCCCGTCATGTTCTTGATCATGTTGCTGAGGGGTGTCCCCCGCCGTTGATTCTTGACATGACTAATTTTTTTTCTTGACAAGAATTCTTCGTACCCTGTTTCTTGGCTTATATAATTAGACAACATAATTTTCTATTCAAATTCAAAGTTAACTTTTTGTAACTTACATCATTGCTAAAACCAAAATATTCCATTTTCTATATGACATTTTCTATTTTCTACATTGTTATATGACATTTTCTATTACATCACCCATTGGGATTGATCATGTTGATCAGGGGTGTCCTCCGCTGATTCTCTTGGTATGCCCCAATTTTTCTGGACAATCTTTTCTAGATTTTTTTACCCATTTTTATATGCCTAAACTATATTTTCCTTATTTATTACCGTTATTATTGATGAATCATGGCTGGCTTGGGAATCGGGCGGTTTATACCATTTTTATTTCATTTTCTATGGATGATCAATCGGAACCAATCATTTATTTCTTCGATTAAAATAAGGGCCAAATAGATATGAAATTATTTTAGAGGAAAAAAGATATTTTTCCTGCATTTAATTATAATGAATTAATTAAGCTAAAAGATTTCAATTTCTATATCCAAATAAAAAAACATTTTTAGAGCCATTTTCAAAATGCTTGGCTCCAACATTCTGTTAACTTTCTTCTTCATTCTCCTGCCAATGTTCGACCATTGCAAGGGTAATTGTAATTCTGATCGGTGCTAGGACCTTAAAAACCGTCATTTTCACATATAATTCTGATGCATTCTGATTTCATTATATAATATTTCTGAAAAGCACTTCTGATTTTAGGCACCGCAGACATGCAAAATTGCACCAAACATTTGTCACTGTTTGGAGAGCACAATCGCAGCCGCACCTGCAGCGATGGAGTCAAGTTCGGATTCATCAAAAAAAAATTTTTTTATGAATTCATAATACATTTAGAATTTGGGTTAGAAATAGAGCAAAAAATTAGCTACAAAATTAGTCTAAGCTTGTTAGAATTGGTCTACTACAAAAAAAGTTATTGACAAAATACTAGACATTTGGGCCAAATATCATCTTTTTTGGCAATAATTTTTCCCTTTATGGGCTCCTTTTTATTTTTGATATCAAAATCATTTCTTTAAGTTGCATTCGGACCAAGTTAGGCACAAATAGGCACAAATGTCGGATAACCATTTTTTCTAACCAAGTAGGCTTTATGCAATTTGTTTAATTAATAATTTTATTTGCTTATAATAAGCCTTGGGGATTTTTTTTGAAGTAATAAATTTATTTGGTTTTTAAAACAAACAAATCAGATTTTTTTTGCATTTTGATGAGGGAAAATTGTTTACAGCGAGATGCTCATATGCTACCCGGCCGTGTTGTCGGAAGGCCAGTACAATCGAAAGGGTTATTATGAGTCCGATGAAGATCGAGTCAAATTAAAGCCATCGCGACGCTTCAGCATTCCGCCGGTCAACGAATCGAAAAACCCCGGAATATGTCCCTCCGAAGAGGAATCACACAGCTACGGGTTACCTATTTTATATTATTAAATTTTACAAAAAATGGAAGATACTGTAGAATGGAAAATTGGGGTAATAAAATAAAATAAAAACGAATAAATTAATCGCCTATCAGCTCATGGTGCGGGCGCGAGTTGGTTTTATCCCGTCGCGAACTGATACCACACACAGTGTATGCGACGAATCGAAACCAGGGATCACAACTCATTCATCAAAAAATATAGCAAACTATCAAAAAAAATATGACATTTACCGTATTTGCTCTAAAATAAGCCAGTGCTCTAAAATAAGCCTCCCCTTTGAGGGGGTTTGAAAAAAATAAGCCGGTGCTCTAAAATAAGCCGGTGTTCTAAAATAAGCCCCCTCCTTTCTTCTTGACAGTAACTATTTTGAAGAAATTTTAATTTGATGTCGTATAAAATCTGGTCGACCTTTGCGCGACAAAAACCTTGAAGAGTAATTGATTGAATGGATTCGATGGGCAGAAATAGCATATTTCTCGAAGGATGATTCAGTAAAAGGCAATGAAGCTTTTTTTGTGGAGCGAGAAAAAATCTTGAGGAACGAGACTAATAGTCAAAACAAACCTTTTTGAGGTTTCTGTTTAGACTATGGGTCATGATAAAATTATGTAAAAAAATGGCAAAATACCGATGATAATACCGACATACCGACATAAAATCCAAAATACCGAAAAATACTAAAATTACCGATGAAAAAGTTTTGTACTCAAATCAAGCTACTAGAAATCCTTTTTATTTGATTTTCAGGCCATTCTGAGCTTTCGAAAAATAGCGATTTCGGTATTTTTACATGCCCTAGTGATGAATCTTTGGATTTGTAAAGCAGCTTTTCGCAAAATTTCCCTTGATTTTTTTAAATTATAATATTGTTTACGTAAATGTTTCCTAAATTTCATATTAAAATATATCTAGGTAGTTTAAAACAGGGTTCGAAAAAAATAAGCCAGTGCTCTAAAATAAGCCTCCCCTTTGAGTGGGTTTGAAAAAAATAAGCCGGGGGGCTTATTTTAGAGCCTTTACGGTATATGTCAAAAATTTTGCAAAAATATGGCATTTATATGGAAACCATTTTAAATAACAAAAATTCAATAATAATGTTTTATTATTCACTTTCATATTTTTCAAAACCTTTTACAAGATCTAAGAGCTCATTCTTGGAGAGAAAATAATCAAATGCATCAGGTGGTGGTGCCGGCCCCGTTAGGGGCCGGCGGAGAAAATTTTGAGAATTTCAGCTCTCTCCTATAAGAAATTTGGTTGCCTTTTTGTCATTCATTTTTAAGAACTATCATTGTATTGGGAGCGCTGGAGGCCCTGACAAGGGCTGGCGGAAAAAATTTTTAATTTTACGAAAAAATTTACGAATTTATTAAGAAATTTGGTCATTTTTTAACCTTTACTCTCAAGTCAACAAAAATCAAGCAAAATCTCGAAATTATGGCATTTGCCATATTTATAGGGTAATTTGTGATACCTGATCGCAACACTTACAGGATATCAATACAATTTATTAAAATGGTATTTGATGGTAAGGATTTAGCGAGCGCAGGAAAGATTATAGATTAAGTGCCCCAAAAAAGATTTTCCATTTTTTTTTGTTTGTTTAATATGAGAAATCCAAAAATTGCAGAGAGGAGTTTGGAAATGAAAGGCATGCATTTTTGGATGATTACCAACAGCTGTTTTTGGATTTGGTTGACCATGTGACGGGATGGCCTGGATGCGGACAAAGGGTATATTAAAAAGATGGACATTGAGACTGAATTTCAGTCAGAATACAAAATCAAAAAATGTTAGAAGGATCACCTTTGGGCCTGTATCGGACACGGATTTAAAGGATTTCTGTGTGAGAGAATGTGGGGGATATAAAGATCAAAGAGGGAGAAAGAAAATAATTTAAGTTTTGTCTAATTTTGACAAATCGGTTTTTGATCCCAAAAAAGTTGGCCCAAAAACTTTTTAAATAAAAGGAAACCAGTTAATTTGATATATTGTAGCAAAATGTCCTATTTATAAGATCTACAAAAAGAAGAGGCTTAAAATGCAATAAAACCCAATTAGACAACATTTAGTGAAAAATTAGACCCCTACAAAAGTGGACCCCGACCCGGTCCTCTAGTGGGTTCAGTCCTCTATATTTTGAATAATGGAACCTAATTCGAATCTCTGTTGTGTTTTTCAGTTAGTCACATCTCATTGATTATATTTGATCGAAAAATTAATTGTTAAAAAATATAAATAATGGAAGGGGTGAAATTTTAAAAAAATTTGGAGGAGGAGGAGGAGGTGGGGGGGGGGTAAGGATTAATTAATAGGATAAAAAAGGAAGAAGGAACAGGATCTAAAATTCGCAATTTGTATTCCGTATCATTTTCTCATAGGAGTCGCACTCCTTCAAATTGGGCTCTGCGCTTCGAGATGGTTGCACAATCGCCATAACTGCTGAACTGCTCAGTATGTTCCCGATAAATGCCATATTTTCAGAGTTCCGGAAAAAGGGCACCAAGGAAAAACGGAAAATTGGACATTTCATGCAAAAAATTGGCACGAAAAACGAAATCGAAAATAAATTTCCAACTGTTGGTACATGCTAAAAATGACATGTTTAGACCATCAAAAATTAACAATATGAAAAATATTTAGCAAGTATGATTAGCGAGTATTTCATTGACTGAAGTTGACTATTTGTTATTTATTTATTTATTCATTATTTATTAGGAACTTTTGATTGCAGGCAAATACCAGCAGAATGAAGAAGAGACTAGGCAATTTGTCATCCGATTGTTGCAGGACTACCCTGAGCCAATCATGGGGCGTAAGTTACCAACAGATACCATACCTACCTATTTCATATTTTATTTTAAAATAATCATTTTTGCCTTAAAAGTTCGGAATTTAATCCTTACATCATTACAAGATCTAACATATGTAATAAAGAACAGATATAAAATAATGTCAACTTTTTTAAGCCAATAGCATGAAATACCGTTAATGGAATGAATGCTTCTTGGAATCAAACCTATTAAAGCAATCAGAAAAAATTAAGATAATAAAAATTGTTTTCTTCCGCGAGTTCGATTGTCAATGATCTTCGACTTTAGCAAGCTCTAAATTTTTTTTTTGGCCAATTGACCCAAGTGGCGTTTTTTTAACGCCCTGGCACCCGTTTATCCCCCTCGTTCACTGACGAAAAAATAATAATTTTTCAAAGTTGTGTTGACTGCTTCCTTGATTAATTCTTCTCGATTTTTGACGAAAAGGCTAAGACGAATATTCGGATATTCGATTATTGATAAAACACGGGCTCTGTTTCAGCACGGGTATAACCAAACCAACTATGTATCCGAAATTTTAATCATGATCAAGCCAATTTGGTTTTTAAAAGCCATAAAATTTTACAATAGTTTTTAGTATATTATATAAAAAATCTCATAATATGCATCGAATTCAGACTTGGTATAACATTTAATAATTGAAATTTGCAGTTGAAAATTTGCTAACAATGTTCACTGTCAGCATGACTGATAAACAAATCAAATTGGAAACGCGCCTCTGGTATAAAAAGGTAATAGATGGAGACCATCCGTCATTATTGGGACAATGCCAAGTGACATAGTCAAAACAAAAACTTTTTTGTAAGACTTGTTAGACCAAAAGTATAAGAAGCAAAACTGTGCAGAATTTTGTGCTCTATCTGATGGTATTTTTAATTTTCCGAAATTCGAACAAAAAGTTCGAAATTTTCCCGAAATACCGAAAAATATGGTTTTTAGGG
>LDKF01001101.1:0-11831 GCA_001026735.1 Rotylenchulus reniformis
GGTGATCAAAAAAAGTGATCGGTGCGGTTAGAAACGGTAGGGGCAAACTGATCAGAGTCATAAAATAATGGCCTTGAGGAAAAGTGATCAGGGTGAGGACAGAAAGTGTATAATAGGAAAGTGATCAGAGATGGTGTAGGACAGACAGCCAGGGGCTAAAATGATCGAGGTGATCGGTATCTGGCCATAATCGCAAGAAACTGATCAGATGGTCTACAAGCAAATGGTCCTTGGGAAATAATCTAGGTATTATTTGAGTGACTAAAGATCAGTGATCAGGATGATGTGGGGTGAAACTGATCAGAATAATGTTAAAGGAGACGGAGGGTGATCAGAGATTGAGACCGAGTGATTAATTGAATATGATCAGATCTGTTGATTTGAACTATGACATACATTGATGAGAACAGGGAGGACAGTTCTGCGATGCGCTCCTGCTTGATCTGGAAGCCCGAGATCAGCGGGAGGTGGATGAGCCACAGGAAGATGGGGAAGCTGACGGAGGAGATCAGCGAAAAGGTGGCCAGACGACGCCTTTGTCGCTAAAAGTCGGGGAAAATTTGACAAAATGCCAAAACAGTAAGAATCCAATAAAAAGTACAGTTTTGGATACTGTAATTGTGACTTACTGTAACGGAGTAGTCATCTTCGCTGTAGCGGATGAGCACAAAGGAGACCAGTACAAGGGCGGGGAACAGCAGGCACAGCACCAGGTACACCAGTGACCGGTCCCGGTGCCGACACAGGTAGTGGAACAGGAAGATTTGGGCAAAGGAGTAGACGAATCTGTGGGAAGGGGAGAGAGATGGAGGAGAGTAAAGGGGTAAGGGGTAGAGAGTGTGGAGCTGTAGAAAATAGAAAGTAAAAAATGAAAGATTGAGGAGTATAAGAGGGTAGAGTAGAAAGTATGGCGACATTGACGAAGAGAGTAGAACTACTAACTTACAGCCAGAGGTGGAAAGTATGTAGTCTGGCACGGTCCAGCGCAGTCCAATGCCTTAAAATGGCTTGTAGTATGTTGTGCCAAAATGGTCAAATTGTGATAATTTGTCCAAAAATGGCCAAAATTATGCAGCTAAATTGTTTCACAATGGCCAAAATGACATAAAATGTCCAAAAATTGTGCCAAAATGATCCAAAATCTTTCAAAATATTCCCATTTTTTCCCAAAATGGCCTACCGCATCAGCGCGGCGCGCACTTCCTCGCGTTCGGTGGTGCCAACTGAGCACTCCAAAGAATGCAGTGATCGCTTGCAACTCGCCGTGGTGCTGCCTGCAATATGGATCAGTAAAGTCTCGAATATACCAATTGATCGGGCATATTGGCGCACTATCGATTAGCGGATAAAATGTAATATACAGTATGAATTACAGAGCAAAGGATACGGTATTATCCCGGATAGATTGAACTGTCACATGGGTTACGGTATCGACTCTGGGGTACAGAACCACTTAATTATACGGTAGATAGGTACCTTTCTTCCTGTTGATGTTGTTGTTGTTGCTGTCCGGTGCCATTGTTGCCGTCGTTGTTGTGGATGATGTCGTTGAAATGCCCATCCTGCTGATCGGCGGCGGCACTTTCGGACTTCTCGGTTCCCTTTTGCTCTCCTTCCGGCTCAGTCCTGCTGCTCCATTTTGTTGTTGTCCTTGAACTGCTTGAACTTGTTGTTTCTGTTGCTGTTGTTGTCCAACTCGTCTTGACGAAGTCCGTCGGGCCAACTCCCGTTGCTTGGGCGGGTTTAGCTCCACGATTATAGAGGAGGATTTGGTGAAGATCATGACCGCCGGGGAATCATACCAAGATTGTGGGAAAATGTCGTATTAAGATCGTGTCAAGAATATTTTTCACGGCTTTACTTAAGGAAAATTGATCTATTCTATCCATAATTTGGGGGAAGGGGGAGAACGTGTATCTAAGTGCACAAAATGCCAAAAACGTCTTCGGTTGGAGGCCGTGGGTTTGGGTTCAACAGGAAATTAACCCTTTTGAAATCAATCCTTGCCAATTTTGCTGTTATTGCAGGGGAGAAGGCGTATCTAAGTGCCTAAAAGGTTGTCCACGGATTTTGATGGGGTCGTTGGTTCGAATCCTTTACGAAATTGGCCCTTTTGGCCAAATTTTTTGTCATTATAGGGGAGACAGTGTATCTAAGTGCGTAAAATAATGTTGATAAATTCTGGTATCAAGGGTTCGGATCCTAATAGGAATTGGCCTTTTTGCAATCATTTGTCGGCCAATTGTCCCCATCCACAGGTGTGTAAAATGTGTCGGATGGTGATGCTTTTAATGGATGGACCCCATCCATGGGCCCCGATGGCATTGGCATCCTTAGGGCCACAGGGGCAAATGGGGGGAGTATCAATTTCATTTTGGGGTGGCCCACCAAGCACCAAGAGCCCCGAGAATTGGGGGCAAGGGGAACACGAGAATCCCCCGGGGCCAAGGCTGTGGATGGCCAAGGGCATTCTTTGTTGTCCCCTTTCATTCCCTTTCTCAATGTTTGTTTGATGTTTATTTTGTTGGCCAAAAGGGCACAGAAAAAAAAACGTAAAAAATTATTCAAATTCGAAGTTGGAATCTTGGGAAGAGGAGGAGAGTTATCATCCTTGGAGATAGTGAAATCGTCTCGCCTCGTCCCCTCTCGCTTCTCGCAAAAAATCCCTCTAAAAATAGGATCTCTTACTAAAATGACTGAAATTTTGCTTTGGTAGTGCCAAATTTGTCGAGAATAAGTTGGGGATTTCAAAAAATTTCCATCGGCAGTTATAGTGCGAACTCCTTTTACCCTCTCACTTTCTCGTCTCGCCTAAAAAGCTTTTTTTTTTCTTCGATTGGACTGGGTAAAGCCAAGATTTTTTTTTCAGAAATCCCACCATCAATGGGTCCAGAGGATGGCAAATAATGGGAAAGGGCAACTTTCGATTGATCAATCTCTATGTAGCTCTGTTATGGCATCAAGGGCACCTCCTCATTTGGGAACATAAAGCGTGGAATTGCTCTGTTTATTCAATGTTTATTTTGGGTTTGTTGGGCATTCATTTGAACAAAATGACAATGGTAATATGATGGTATGATGTGATTCGAGGGCCGTACCAATGGAGGGGCATTAATTTTTTTATTGAAAATTTGTAAAATTTTGGAAATTCGCCTCTTTTAGGTCTCACCATGCTTTGGTGCGTCTAAATCAGAGATGTTATCGAAAATTTTCAGAAAAAAGGACATCAAGGGCAAAAATAAAGGATTTCGCTGGGGAAAATCCTCAAAATAAAGGACATTTTTTAAAAACGAAAAATTGAAATAATAACCAATTTTATGCATCATATTTGTCACCACAAACAATTTCCATAAGCAACTTGTTGTTTTTAACGAGAAAATAATTGATTTTCAGAAAATTTCTCTTGTTAATCGACATTTTAAGACCTTTTTTGAAGAAACCTAATGTGGTGTGCCGGCGGTCTCGAGATTTTGCATAAAATTTTGCCGCCGGAGAAAATTTTGAAAATTTAGTCCTTTTTCTTAAGAAAATTGGTCATTTTTAAGGCATTTCTTGAAGAAAATCCTCTATATGAGAGTGCCGGCGGTCCCGATAGGGGCCGCCGGAGAAAATTTTGAAAATTTAGTCCTTTTTCTTAAGAAAATTGGTCATTTTTAAGGCATTTCTTGAAGAAAATCCTCTATATGAGAGTGCCGGCGGTCCCGATAGGGGCCGCCGGAGAAAATTTTTGAAAATTTAGTCCTTTTTCCTTAGGAAATTAGTCATTTTTTGAATAAAATTTTCCAAAATCCAACAATAAAGGACAAAAGGACACCCTTGGTCTGAAAAAAGGACAATCCTTTTAAAAAAGGACATCAAAATTTCCAAAGGACGGGACCCCTCCAAAAAAGGACAATCCTTTAAAAAAAGGACAGATAACATCTCTGGTCTAAATATAAAAAATCAAATTTTTAGCAGTTTTTTATTCTGTTTTAGCCGAACATTTGGCCAAACAACAACAACAGAAAAAGTGCCAAAACCCAACGGGAAATGCCTTGTTAGGAGGAGGAGAGGGGGGGGGNGTACAAAATCCAATTTTTGGCCCCGCCGATGGCATGCAATCCCACCCAAGTAGGGGGGGGGCGAGGGGGCATTTTTGCACCTCTGCCCTTGAAAAATGGGGGGATTTTGATGAAAATTCCGTGAAAAATTGGTGAGTTTTTGATGAAATTCTTGGATTAATGCCGTGGCATCCATCGGCGGCGGGTGCCCCCCGAGAGCTGTCAAAAACAATTTGGAGCGGAAATTGGCGCGGCGGCGGGATGACGACGGAAGAACGGGGACGCGGAGAGAGTTTAGTGTGCCCTTACGGAAGCGTTAGGGGGTTGCGAAAATCCGCCGAAGGATTTTCGCAATTTTTAAACGAATTTTATAGCCATCGAATTCTCTGATTTTTGAACTTTGCCCGAGCATTTACATAATGGGAAAAACCACGAGGAAATTTTTTGCCATTTAATGGAATTCTTCGAGACATTCCCCGCCCCGGATGGACCCAATCGAAAATGCCGTCAACTTTGGCACTTTTGCTGAGTGAATTCCTTGACTCTGTCAAAGGATTATCCAACGATTTTTGCGTGGAATCTTGGTAATTTAGCAATCCTGGATGATGACCATAATTAGGCATTCGGCGGATATTCCCACGGCACGGGATAATAGTCCACCAATGCCATTGTCCTCTATAAGTGCCATTGTTCCCTCCTCCTCCTCCACTACCAATTTAACTGTGAATTTTGGGCGGATTATAGACTGATTTTAGTTCCGGGACCCCCGGAACCTTTTTGATACACGGAATTCCCGAATTCCAGACAAACTGGATGACTGTATCCGAACTTTTGCTTTCTCCGGTCCCGGATTCCATGGCCGCCGACCCCGGGTCCCGATTCCCGTATTCTCCGATCCAAATTCCGGATTCCAGACCATTCGTTTCACGGATTATTCGGGCAAATCCGAAACCGATGATCCAGGGAGAGCCGAGAAGTCGAAAGGTCCCGGATTTTTTGGCCCGGAAATTCCCGCCCACATGGATTCCCTGGTATCGGGGGACATCGTCATCGTCTCGGAAATAATTGGTGCCATCCCAAAAAAAAAACTTCCGCCGGATGAATGAATGACTCTCCTCAATGGCTATAAAAAAACATAATTTTTTGGGCTCCGACGACTTTTGTGACAGCCAATGGGGGGGGGGGGGGGGGACTATGCCACCCACCCGCGTCGTTCCGGCGGAAGCGGATGAAAGATGGGCATCCCCCGGAGGGGAGGGGATTGGCACTTTTTGTTGCTTTTGGCACTCTTCGAAGGTCCCCGAGGAAAAAAAAGTACAAATTTTTCATAGTTTTGGCCAAAAGATTGGATTTTGGACTGGGGTCAGACAGGAACGGCACAAGTGATGAATTGGGGCCAAAAGGTTGCAATTTTTGGAATGACAAATGGCCCAGGGGAACAAAAACCCCGCCAATTTGGCAGGATGAGCCCGCTGACCCTTATTTTGGCACATCATGTTGACAAAAAAATCCCAAATTGTCCTAAGATGGTTGTGAGGCAAATTCCAACAAAAGATTCAAGGAATTTTTTGAAAAACCGTGACCAAGATCAAGACCAAGTTTTGGTCCAAGCCTACTTAGTGTGCTTGATTTGATCTTGGTCTAGATTTTCCTTCATGGCCTTGATCTTGATTTGGCAATGATATCGGTCCCTGCTGGTCTTGGTTAGTAGCGATTTTTAGCCTCACCGATTTTTTATAAATAAAGTCAGATCAAGAACCGAAACCGGAACTAAACAAGCAAGAACCAAGACCGGAACCAAGACCACAAGATCAAGGCGGTTGGTCTTGATGTTCTGTGCCGTGTTTTTGGTCACGGTCTTGGCACCGGTCTTAACCTTATTATTATCACTAGTCCAAAATGAGTGGTTTGGCACTGCCAAAATCTGTCCAAAATTATCATAAACAGTTTGCTGATGATTATCCATTTATTGGTGACATAATGCCAATGCTCAGAAGGGCCAAATCGCGATCAAAAGCCAAAAATTGGCGGAAGGCATTTTGGCCCCCTCGAAAAACACTTTAACATTTGGCGGAATTGGACATTGGACCCCTTGGGGAGGGGGCGGATGGTGTGATGGATGGGCCCAATTGAGGATCCGGAGTCCGGACCATGATAGGGTGAAAGTTCGTGCGAATAAACAATTTATTCATAGGGATAGGGGGGGGGGTGTTGTTCCGCGAAATTGGCCAAAATTTGGTATGGAAAAGAAGGAGAGCAATTTGGGGGCCAAATTGGCTGGGATTTGGAGGAGGCGGACGAGGATTATGGACGAGAGGGAGGAGGCCTATCCCCCTATCATCCGGCACTTTCAAGGGCCAATCCTTCTTGTGGGGAAAATCATCAGAAAAGATCCCAGAATTGACTCTTGAGATTGCCGAAAATTGAAAAGATTTGGCCAAATTGGTCAAATTCTTGCCAGGCCACAAGATTCGGATTACTTGCAACTTTTAGAATTTTTTTCACAAAACCAGAGCAGTTCAAAAGTCCGGGTGAAAAATCCGTTTTTCACAAGGGGACACCTATCAAAATTTGGTGAGCATAATGGAGTAGAAGGGGACATACAGGGTCGAATCCCCTCGAAGGAATTTTTTTTAGGTTTAACGGGTGATTCAATTTGCAAAAAATTTCTCGGAAATCCAGGTATGAAATTCGATACCAGGATCCGGGTTTGTCTTCCCGGTTTCAGACTCACACTAAATCAGGGATTAGTCCTCGGTTTTGGCGGACAATGAACACTTTTAAGGGCCAAAAAACACAAATGGCCCTTTTCGTCGCCGGGGGCAAAAAAGTCAAAGGGCGGCAAAATTGGCCAAAAGAGCAAAAAAATAAGTGAAAAGACAAAAGATGCCAAAGGGCCACAGATGGAGGAATGAATGGGCAGAAGAGGGGCGATAGCATTGGCACACTTTGGAGAGGGGGGGGAGAGGATGAATGATGGAAGGAAAATTAGTGGAGGAGGAGGGGAGGGAAAGAAAAAACGAAAAAAGGAAGAAGAATGAAGCGGAGGGAAAGGAAGAAGAGGAAGAGAAGGGAGATGGAAATGGAAGAAAGGAAGAGGAGAAAGAGGAAGACGACAGGGAGGATGAGAGGGAGTGGGACGAAAAAGAAAAGGAGGGAACAAACGGGAAAAGGGAAGAATGAAAGGAAAGAGAAAAGGGGGAAATGGGAAGAAAGGAAGAAGAGAAAGGAAGGAGGGTGAGAGAGAGGGATAAAAAAGAAGAAGAGAGTGAAGAGGAAGGGATTACAGAAAGGAAAAGACCAAAGAAGGAAAGGAGGGTGAAGAGAAAGTGATGAGGGAAAAGCCTAGGAATTTAAAAAAAACAGACGGAAGAAAGGGAGGAAGAATATGGGGAAGAATAATGCCGATGATGGCCAACCTTGTTTTGTTCCATGAAAAATGCGCATATATTTGGCCAAAATGCCAAAACTGTCCCAGTGTGGGCCACTTGCATTCCATTGGGAATAGGGCACATATTTGTAATTGTTTTATGGGAACAAAAAATTGATCAAATTACAGCAATATTTTGGGAGGTTTTTATTTTATAGTGATCTAATCAAATTTGCAAAATTAAATAACTGTATATTGTACATGACATGCATGTTGGGAGGTCCTAATGAGGCAAAATGTTGACCAAAAACAAAAGTTGCAACTTCGTATTTTTGTTCTGATCCGATCTTGCTGTTCATCTTTCTTTTCCTATGATCACTTCTGACTTCTGATCACTCATTTTCTCTCTCTTAATGTTCCCTCTGAGCACTTTCCTCACCTGATCATTGCTCTTCTGATCACTCTCCCTGCTGATCATTGCCCTTCCGATCTCTCATATTCTCTAGATCACTTTGATCACTTCATTCCCCAATCTTTGATAACCGCTCTTCTGATCACTTTCTTCCCTCGATAACTGCGCTCTTCTGATCATTTTCTTCTCCCGATCAGCGATCTCTTCCGGGCCAGTATCTTAATTTTTTTTCTTTTCTTTTTCTTTCTTTGTTTAGCCTAAAATTAGGGTAAACGGCACCAAAATTGTAAACCCGTATCTTAAAAAATACCCTGATTTTTGGGTTGTTTACCCGGGTAACCAGCACCATTTTCAGGGACTTGATTTACCCCATATCTTAAAAAACGGAAAAGGTTTTTACCTTGCTCCTGGGCGGGGTAAATGGGAAAATGAGCGTTTGAGCAAAAACAGGAGGACTGTTGACCCCATACCTTAAAAATAGAAAAAGGTGTAGTTTAACCTGAAATCGGGGTAAATCCGGGGTAAATAAATACTGCGCCGTTTTTTATGATCACTTTCTTCTCCCAATCTCTGATCAGCTTTTTCCTAAAATCATTTCCTCTTTTTGGGCTTTTAACTCACTCTCCTTTCCCCTCATTTTTCTCTCCATTTTATAGTCTTCCTCCACCTCCTTCTCCTCCTAATTGCTGTCCTTCTTCTTCTTTCTTCGGTGAGATTGAATTGACTAGGTGGGTCCCCTCTAAACCCGATGGATCCCCCCAAGGTCATCCGTCCGTCCAACTCCGACGACGAGTGACCGATTGGACCCCAAAAAGGGGGCGCTTATTAGTTGAAGGAAGGGGCCATTCATCGTGATGATGGTCATTCGATTCTCTACTGCTGATCAGATCAGCGTGATCGTCATCCTAATCTGATTCCTTCCGCCGATCAGATCAGTACCATTCATCAAGATGATGATCCGCTTCCGATCAGTTCCAACTTCTCCACTGCCATCCGTGTAAAAAAACCAATCGTCTGACCGGATTTTCAACCCTCATCCTACGAAAGGGCCAATCGTCATGAAGGATCATCCTCTTCCGATCAGATCAACCCTATTCTCCACTGTCATCCGTGCGAAATCCAAACTTCCGATCGGATGTTCATCCTTCCTCAGCAATCTCCCAATCCGTGCCCAAAAAACTTTCTCTTCCGATGCTATCCGATCTGCTGATCTTTTGTCCTTCATTCCCTTCCTTCTTCTTATTTCTATAAAGGGATCGCTTCCGTCCTCTTCATCATCATCCATCACATCTCCTTCCGTCTCCTTCTCTTTGGGTCAGATCCGATCTAATCATCCTCCCTAAATTGGCTAGACAATGTCCTTCCATTCTTCCTTCCCCTTCCTCTTCCTTGTTCTCAATTCTTCCCCTCCATGTTCCTATTTTTCTCTTCCACTTTTCCTCTTCTTCCTTCATTCCAACACTTCATCGCACTTCATTTTTCCTCTCCTCCTCATTCTTCTTCCTCTTCCTTCTTCCCAAACTTTTTACTTCCATTTTTATCCCCTCCCCCGTCCTCCTCATGCCTTCCTTCCCTACCACCCTTCCTCCTCCTCCCTCATCCATGGCCCTTCTCTTCCCTTTCACCATACTTCTTCCTCCTTCTCTTCTTCATCCCTCTTCCCATTCTTCCTTCTCCTCATCCATGGCTCTCTTTTCCCTTTCACCATACTTCTTCCTCCTCCTCCTCCTTCCCAAACTCTTCACTTCCTTTTTCCCCTCCCCGTGTTTTTTTTCTTTTCCTCTTACACTCGTCCTCTTCTTCCTTCTTCCGCCGAACTCTTCCACTTCATGGCCCTTCCATTCTTCCTCTACTCCTCCTCTTCCTCCTTCCTCTAGCCCCTCCTCCTTCCCAAACTCTTCATTTCCATTTTCATCCTCCTCTCGACCCATCATCATCCTCCGTCCCCTGCTTGTCCTCCCCCCTCCCCATCCATCGACCATCGTCCATTCATTCAGCTGAGTGTGTGTCCTCGCCGGCGTTTTTGTGTTTGCGCACCTCACCTCCGTCTCTTCTTCCTCCTCCTCGTCCATCGGTCTGTCGCCGTTCCCGTCCGTCCACCGGACACCAAAAAATCGCCGCTTCCCCGCACTTTTGTGTGTGTCCACCGGCGGGGGGGATTATGAATCGCGCAGAGGGCGATGGATGGCAGGCACCGACTGGTGCATTCCCNCCCCCCCCCCCCCCCCCCATTCATCCGATCCGCCGCCGATGACCCCCATCCCTCGAGTGGAAGTGCAAGATTTTGGGGGGATTTTTGAGTGGTCGCCGATCACAGTTCAGCAATGGAGAGCCAGGCGGAAGTGCGCAAACTCTGACCCTAAACGATGGTGGGTGGTAAATAAAACAGTGGCGAACGGTGATCAGATGCGCGGAAGGCTGATCGATTAGAGATGTGGGTGGCCAAATCGATCAAAATCCCAAATCCCTGGAGGAATTAGATCGACCAGAGTGTCCAAGCCGGATCAGAAATGGTATCCATTGATCAGTTCCCAGAGCAGATTGATCAGATCTGATGATCCTCCTCAATTTTGCGGATAATGGACATCCCTGATCAGGATTCGAATCGATTCAAGATTGCTAGAAAGATAATTGTGCATCTCTGATCAGATCTGTGAGGATCCTAACTGCCTGATTCCTTTAATTTCTTCCGGAACTATCGATCGCTATTGATCAATTAAGATCCATTTTGTGATTACAAATTTCAAAAATTCAATCTTCTCAGGCTCTTAATCGAATTCGTTTCCTCCATCCTCAAAAATCCCCCTACTTATTCACAATCACGACCCTTACTGATCACATTTATTCCCGATCTGATTGATCAGATCATAATCTTCCCCACTCAATTTGTGCATTTTATTACTCTCCTCCATCCCCCGCCCTTGCGCATGTCATAAAATTGCTTTGTTTTTATTGCTTTGCCCCAAAACCCATGGGCATTCGTCGATTTTGAGGGGCATAAATCACTTTTTGCGATCACAAGATTGGATCCTGATCGATCGATCAGAAATGATCGGACCCTCCGGCCCCGCCCAATTTGCCCTCGGGGGCTCAATGGGCTACCGTAATCCCCTCCAAATCCTCCAATCCAATCCCCAATTACACTCTCTCCATCCCTTCGCCCAATCCACTCAAATCCGTTTTCATCTCTTTCTCTAACCCTTTACGTCACAAAATTACTTTCTCTGCTTCTCTGGCTCCTTCACTCTTTTCCCAAGGGGGTTATTCTGCTTCTCTGACCCCTCCGGGGCAAACATTTGCTTACTAATCGTACCCAATTCCAATACACTCTCTGGGAGAGTAAACATGGGAGGTCAGAGGTAGTGAGGTAAATATAGAGTTCAGCAACATCAGCAGGGGAACAAGGTCCATTCCAACAAGGGAATTTGGTGGTCCCAAAAAGGCGATCACAATATTCCCATGGCCCATCTGATCGGAGCAATTAGAATACTTCCGATCCGCGTTTCCAAGTTCCCAATTTTCCCGCTTCCAGATTCCCGGAGGTTCTGAGACCATTTCCAAAATTCCAGATTTCCTCGATCCCAGGTTCACGGTTCCTCCGTTTCCCGAGATTCCTTATTCTAGATTCCTGTTATAATTATATCAATTTCCAAAATCCCAGGTTCCCGGATTCCAGGCTCCTGGTTCCCTCCTGATCTAAAATCCGCAGTTCCAAAAAGTTCCCAAACCAGAACATCCCCATTTTTATAATCATTGACCCCATTCTCAAGAATGTACATAGTACCAATTACCACGATCTTAAATTTCCCCGATCCCCGACCACTCGCTAATTTGGTCGCTTCGATTATCAAAAAATCATTCCATCCTTCTTGATCAACAAAACTTGATTTCCACGAATGCTGTTTCCCTCCCACAACTTTTGATTCACCGATGGTCCTCTTCTCTCTAGTGGTGGGGGGGGGTCACCATTCAACCTGATTGTCTCCTCCTCCTTCACTCTAGTCCTAAT
>LDKF01001101.1:15257-28736 GCA_001026735.1 Rotylenchulus reniformis
ATCCTCTTCACATCGCGATTCTGCTGCTGAAAATGTTTATATATGATATGTGTATAATTGGCTCCCCATTCACCCCAAATTCCTGCTCAAATTTCTCTCCTTCTTTCTCGCTGTCTCTAAACAAAAATTATGGTCCATTTTTTTTGGAATTTGATCAGCTCCTGATCAAGGTTACTGATTTCCCCTACTCAGCTCCCCTCGAATAGTCCTTGATCAGTCCTCCTTTCCCTCTCTGCTCACTAATTTTGCGTTTCCGAATGTGCGCAAGTTCCTGATCAACCCTGATCAGAACACAAAAATGGATTTTCGCGGATCGATCACCAAATTTTCCTTTTCAAAGATTCACCAAACCCTAATCAACCCTGATCATGATTCGCGAACTTTCTTTCTTTCCCTTATAAAAATAATTTTTCTGCTTCCAGACAGAAAATTGGGAGCCCGACTGAGGGCATTTTGATCACCGCTGATCAAGACGAGGGGCCAAACATCGGCCAAGAAGCAGGACAAGATCACTGATCTGTGCAGTCTCAGCTTGGCACTAATTGAGTGCGGAACCGATCAACGACGGAGAAGGGCACAAAATGGAGAAATCCGGCACAACACCGGAAGGCATGCATCCATCGAGAGCTGGTTGAGCATGGTCAACAACAGCAGGACCAGGTTGGCATATTTGATCAATTGATGATCTAAGCTTTACTTTGCTGATCTGTAGCTACTCCAAATATTGGATCAGATCAGACTAATTTTTGTTGGCCTACAGTTCTCCTGATCAGATCATGGTGTAGCCTATTAAACTAGTTTTTGATCCAAGAAACCAAACTTTTTACGATCAAATCTCCACCAAGCAGGTATCGGATGATCAAACTTTCATTGATCATCCAGGAGGTATCAAATCCTATGGATTGTATCAGAGATATTTGAAAAAACGGATAATCGGGGATTTTGATTTAAAATTTGAATTTTGCTTCTTTAAGGCAAGTGATCGCCTCCGGAACGCCACATCATTCCATCCACCAGATCAGTTCAGGTCATCATCGCCGTTCTGATCACCCGCCGATGCCTAAATTCAGTTTTTTTTTAATTTTCAATTTTTTCACCTTCAAATCCTTTGCTTCTCTTCCAGTCACAAATTCCCTTAAATTCGCCTAAAATTGAGCAAATCTTTCACTTATGCCTGTCCATACATATAATAATTTTTCTTTTCAATTTCCACTACTATAAGAGTTGCCGCCTATGTGTGTAGATTGCCAATTTATTATTTGTTATTTTTAATTTCAAATTTCGATGGAATGGGAGAGATCCCCAGATTCCTGAGTAGGATTCCGGAAATTGCAAATTATGGGCCCAAATGGACCCGTATGGGCCAAGGGATTGGTCAGGGATGTCTATGGTTAAGTGGTTAAGAACCCAGTTTTGTACCCTTAGAACGGGTAGAAGATCAAACCTCATGCCTTCACTCCAATTTTTCGGAATTTTCGATGGCCTAGAAATCCTGTCCGGACCCGAAACTCCCGCATTCCATCGGTTTTACCGCGAAACTGAGTGGCCATGGTCTCCCCGAGGCCCCCTCCGCTGTGCCCTGCCATCCCTAACCCTCAAAAATTTTAAAAATTTTCTCACCTAGGGGACCATGGCCGCTGAATTTCCGCAAAATTTTGCAGCAGAGCAACACAGTGATCGAAAGAACCGTTGTAATTATTTTATGATTTATTTAATTAATTAAATTTTGTTGGCCTTGTGAAAGTACCAAAAATGCTGTACATAAACTACCGTACTCCCTAATCTGATGCTAGCCCGCAATAATTCTGTACCATCCTCCACTACCGTATCCCTTACTTTGCTTCTTCGTAAAATTCTACCGTAATATACCGTATCTTCTCTCTTTCTCTAATACCGCAATTCCTCTAATTTTTCTCTCTCACCCTCTTACCGCCTACCATATCCGTTTGCCTCTTAGTCTCTTCTACCTTATACCTTATGCCCTCCTGTCATATCTACTCTCTAGCTTATCTCTACCTATGTACTATTTTCCTGTCTTCTGCTTCTCTATCCCCTTCTAGTAGTTCACTCTCTGCTCTGCCACTTTGTCTTCTTTCTCTGCCCTACCGTATACCACAATCCCATGAACCCCATGCATTGCCAAAAGGACATATCATTCGTGTAAAAAGTGTTTTTCTTTCTTACCAGGGTTGCCATTTCCAAACCTNGGGGGGGGGGGTGGCGGCGGTCCCGATAGGGGCCGCCGGAGAAAATTTTGAGAATTTTTGGCCACTTTCATAAGAAAATTGACCGTTTTGAGGCTAATTTTTATAAAGAAACTTTAAATATAGAGTGAGGGTGGCGGCGGTCCCGATAAGGGCCGCCGGAGAAATTTTTGAAAATTCCGGATTTTTTTTCTTAAAAAATAGAGAATTTTTTTTGCTTAGGAACACTTTTTATGAGGAAATTTCAAAGTATTAATGGGTGGCGGCGGCCCCGATAGGGGCCGCCGGAGAAAATTTTTGAGAATTTAGGTCATTTTCTTAAGAAAATAGTGATTTTTGATAAAATTTACAAAAATCCAAAAATGCGGCAAAATGCGGCAATGGGCAAAAATGCGGCAGAGAGGGCAAAAATGCGGCAAATGCCGCATAAATGCGGCTGTTTGGCAACCCTGTTTCTTACAGTAACCACTTATCATTTAAAATGTTTTCGCTTGATATTACTGTGCTCCTTCTTGATCCATTCCGCCGCCCTTTACAATGTTAACATTTTTCCTCTACTACCGTATCATCGATTACTCTATTTTCTTTCACCACTTACCGTATACCACTAGTGTATTCCACTACCACCACCACTACCACCACTACCGTATCCAAAGCAAAAGCGTCGAACACACCCGCCAATCGGTTACAACACATACCGTAACCCAAAGCGTTGTGAACAAACTGTGATTCCGTTGTACAGTACCCGAACTTTCCTGTCCCTCCATTTTTCCAAATTATATCGTATTTTGTGACTTATTGAACAAATGGCCAAAAGGCGCACATTGGCACTTCGCCAAATTCAAATCTGTGCAACCAACGGACATTTTAAATTTTAGTTTTGGAATTTTTCCGGACCCTTTTGGCCATTATTTTATATTTTTCGAATTTTTAAAAATTTTTATTAATTTATTTTTTATTTATTTTTTCACCACTCATTTAGTCACCGCACACACAAATTGTGTCGCTCTCTCTAATCGAGGAACAAACCAAGAAATAAAAAGTTGTGATATAAATTCCGTGCTCCAAATCCCTTTTCACCATTATCTCCCCAAAAATTTCATCTTTGCTTCTCTGCCACCCCTAATTCTCTCTGATTCCCACACTCTCTCGTACCCTCCCCTGATTGTTTCCGCCTCTCTAAATCCCGCACTCTCTCGCCTCTCAATTTCCTCCTTTCTTTCCCTTTCTTCTCTGGCCCTCTCCAAATTCCTCTCTGTCTCACCCTCCTTTACCTCTCTGGCCACTGTGCTATTTCCCTTTCCCCCTTTTTCTCTCACCTTCAACAATTTTCCGAATTGTGTCCCCTAATCCGATTGCCCACCACTATAACCTCCTCTTTCTGTGCTTTTGTTTTCGCGCAACATTTTGCCAAACAAATTTTTTCGCGGAAATTCAGAAAATTGTTGATCAAATCCATTTCTCTGTCTATCTTTCTCTTGCTCTCTCTGTTTCCTGTACTATTTCATTGACCAGGGCCCGGATGATTTTCAGGGGTTTTTCGAGGGTAAAAATGGTTAAAATTTCGCAAAAAACCCGTCCTGGCCCTGAACCTGGTTTTCCTAACCCTAACCCTCTTTGGATTCCTTTCTATTATTAAATTTCACAGAAAACCCGACCTAGACCTGAAAATTTTCCTAACCCTAACCCCCTTCGAAATTCCCCTTTCTCTATGAAAATGGCTTCACCATGGTGCCTTTTGTCCTCTGTACACACACAATAATGATGGTAATGATGAGTATTATTTTTTCTAAATTTATTTATTTTCTTCCAATCCCATTTAATTGATTATTTTGGCGTTCCAAATTCATGTTATTTTTACCATAAATATTTTTCAATTTTTTGAATAAATTTTTATTGGATATAAATCATAAATGGCTTGGGGTGCATTTTATGGGTTCTGCTGATGGTTATCCTGGATATGGGTTTGTGCTTGATCGTGTTGAATAATCGTGAACAGCCAGGGTGCCGACCTCCAAACACCAAAAACCCGGCGCCGGTTATAAAAACCGGAAAATCCAGAAATTTTTTTAAAAAATCCCGGAAAAAACCCGGTGCACATCAAAAACCTTTAAAAAATGCGTCACCCGGTAAAATCTGCACCTTGTGAACAGCAGTGATCAAACTCCGATCACACATTGACACCTGTAACCTAGCCAAAAATCCAAGAAAATCAGTTTGAACTCATGCTTGTCTCCCAATCGAATGCCATTCGAAAAGTTGGCACAATCCTAGACACTTCGTATCCTGTTTTACCGGGTTTATTTTCATCATTCATTCACGTGATTCCATAAGGATCAATTGGAGATATACATATACTACCAACATAGGTATGTATACAAATAATTAGCAAAATTGATCAGACACCGGGGATTGACAATTAAAGCCGATCATTGATCAGGATCCGGTAGGCCCAGGATATGGTTGAGCTTGGAAATGTGAAAAGCATTGATCAGATTCCGGCCACAAAGGATCCCGGATGGTCAGCTTAGCTAAAAAAAATCACGAAATCTGTGATCTAATCAGACCCTTATCACATGATCTTGCATCAGGATCTGATCACTCTGATCACATGATCATCGGCTCCTGCAGCGTGCATCCGGCCTCCACCACCGGCAGCACCAGCTGGTGATTGTGCTGGTGCCAGCCGATCAGACCCATCCGATCGGGGGCCATCCTGATCATGTCCTTGTGCGGTTGTTGCCTCTGAGGATCTTTGGGACGCAACAGCACACGGCATGTCCATTCGACGGTGAAGAAGGTGGCCGCGTTGGTAGGAAAGGCCCTGATCGGGAAAGAGTTTCGTAAATTGATCAGAAGATCTGATCAGGTAGATCCCAGATTGATCATGGATTTGAAGCCCGAAGGCATGATCACTCGCCGAAAGTCTAAACAGGGGTGGGGGAAGGTCCAGATCATTTTATTCGCTGGGAAGAATTGGATCCCAGGAACTTATCAGCGAGTGTCCTATAAATCAACCCCTGATCGAGTTCAAGTATACTCATGGATTGAGAACTTTATGAGGGTATGTATAATCACCCTAGGATCTGGCCGCTGGGCGGATTTGGATCTTAAGGACTCTCAGAATCCCGAGAGTCTGATCAACTTTTAGGCTTGGAATCTCGAGAATCTGTTAATCAATCTCCGATCAGCTCCCAAGGTACCTGATCAGTGTGGAACCAAGTCCGACAAAGAAGGTGCGCAATCCTCGCTCCGCGTAGGTTCGCCGGATCACGTCCTTATCTGAAATAATAAGTCAGTAAAATCCGATTCAAATGCACATTTTTCGTAGTTTAACTCCCCTATAAACCTATTCAAGATTCTTAAAAAGTAAAAAATTTGACGCCCTGTATCGTTTCCAGATTGCGTCACCCCTTTATGGATTCCATTTCGTGTCACAGCTTTTCTGAATTACGGAGGGCATCATTTGGTGTTTTCGGATTTTCCGGATCAATCCAAATCCCATCCCTCCGCAACTCACAATTTGCATAACTGTCATCCGCTTGGAATCGCGTTTTGATCACATCGGTCGGGTAATTGCACAACCACGAGCAGAGACCGGCGACACCGCCCGCGCACAACAATAGCCAACTGGACACTGGTGATGACGACGATGAAGATGATGCGTCATTGACGCTGTTGAATTGACGCAGCAAAAGTGCGTATGAGGCAAAGTAGACGCCCATCGCGGGACAGTCGCGCAGCTGGGTGGCCAGAAGACCCCTTCAAAAATGGGCAAAATTGGCCAAGAGGACAGATTGTACAGAAATGGTCAGAATGCACAAAAAAAATGGTATAAAATTGACAAAACATCCCTAACTATACCAAAATGTAGATTACCGTAAAACCTGGATTATAAACCCCCTGCAATTGACCCCCCCCCTGGAGGGGGGTGTTAAAAAATACAACCCCCGGACCGGGGGTTATAATACAGGTTTTACGGTAGAATGTCTAAACAATCTTGTTACGATTTTTGAAATTCATTTTTCTTGCCAAGATTACCGACTGAAGTATCGCGCCCCCTTTTCGCGCCAAATTTTGCGCGCCACCGCGAACGGAGAACTACTTTGGCACTTGGGCTTTGCACTGCTACAGTTGTTGCTGATACTGCTACAACTTGGAACTTCGTCATGGTGCACTTGGGCCCGGAGTTTCAACAATTCCTGAGATAAATGGGATAAGCTTTGAAGATTGTGCCCAAAATCTCGTTGTAAAATATTTTGGGACAATTATTATTTGTGCCAAAATTTCAATTTGGACATTTTGGGACAATTCTCACAATTGTGTCAATTCGATATTTGTGCCATTTTGCATTGGGAAAAATTAGGCCATTTTTAAATTGTGCCAAATTTACTTTGTTCCATTTGGGACACTTTTGAGAATTGTGCCAAAATGTTCATTAGGGCACTTTGGGCCATTTCTAAATTCTAAATAAGGGGTCCATTTGGGACACTTTGGGACAATTTTCAAAAATGTGCCAAATTTTCAATTGGGACACTTTGGGACAATTCTAAATTGTGCCAAAATTGTCCTTAGTCCATTTGGGACGCTTGAGAATTGTGCCAAAATGTTCATTAGGACACTTTGGGACAATTCAAGATTGTCCGAAAATGTTTATTGGGTCCATTAGGACACTTTGGGACAATTCAAAATTGTCCGAAAATGTTTATTGGGTCCATTATGACACTTTGGGACAATTCAAAATTGTCCGAAAATGTTTATTGGGTCCATTATGACACTTTGGGACAATTCAAAATTGTCCGAAAATGTTTATTGGGTCCATTATGACACTTTGGGACAATTTTCAAAATTGTGCCAAAACTTTCACCATTGGCGACGCGATGAATCCTTGGGCAGCGCCCGCAGCGGCGCCCGCCAAAAAGTGCACGTGCAGGGCATTTTGCTGGTCGGAGCTGAACTGCTTGCTGACGTGGCCGTGGACGCCGAAGATGATGGCGTTGATCAGGGCAAGACTGGCCAGCGGAGAGGACATCCCTAAAAAAAATTTTTGAGAAAAACAATGTATTTTGAACAAATCAAAATCAAGTCCCTCTAAAAATAGGGACCCAAATTTTTTTAACGCTCTTCTGACGGTTAGTCATAGAAAAAAGGGGGGTCGACCCCCCACTACCATCGCTCGCAGGATGTGCCGGTAAGGGGGGGGGGNTTTACTTTTTTGGGTCCGACCCCCTATTTTTTGTATGGTTAGGGTGCTCAAATATAAAGGTCTGAAATCTGATCTGAATGCTCGAGAAATATTCCGATATTTGAGAATCGAAACTGAAAACCTAATAAGCAGAACTAGAATGTACGGAATTCTAATAAACCCAAACTCATGGTTAAGCCGCAAAAAGGGGGAATTTGGGACCGAAAGGGGTCATAACTCATAAGAAGCTCATGTCTCATAGTAGGAAGTTTCCAGGGTTCCCTGCAATTCGACAACTGGGTCTTCAGACCTTTGTATAGAGCCGCAGGTCCCTCCTGGCGCACAATGCTTACAAAGCAGTGGAGCGTGCCGCGGTATTGGGGCGCCTGCAGGTTCTGCGTCTGCAGACGGACCTTAACCGTGTCCAGGGGATGGCCGGCCAGGACTCCGGCGACGCCTGATCAAAAACAAATGCAAGATTAGAGGGTGGATTGATCAGATAAGATTGATGAATGCATGTCTGATCTGCATGCTGATCAGTGACCAGACACATGTAGATGAGTGGTCAAAAGTGATCGAATATATCTTCTCTGGCTTAATATATCGGACTGATTCAGACCTGTTCGCCTCAATTTTTCGATTGATCACCTATCGCCCGATCCAGATATGCTTGATCATCCGACCATAGGCATAAAAGCTCCAAATATCAAACGATTCTTAGGACGTCAACCCATGTATCACTATTCTCAAAAATTCTCGATGTATCCATCTCTATCACTAATAAGAGCCAATATTCAATATCAATACCAACCTCCTAGACATCCGGCGGCGAAATCGATGAACAGATCGGAGATCGGCATCTGCTGGATGGGCGGCGATGATGAGGACAATGGTGTTGACGATGTGGGTGCTGACGACCACTTTTGGCATTCGGCGGACTACGGTGGTGGACGGTAGGATGTACGGTAACGGGGATAGAATAGTATAGGAGTACGGCAGAGGGTACGAAAGTGCGCGAAGTCTGATCAGGCGGTGATCGTGATCAGCAAAATCGGGGGAGTATCAGGTTCGATCGATCGGAGGATGATGGTGATGAGAGTCTTGACAAGGGGGGACGATCATCATCTTTACCAATTTGGTGTGTGATCTGGTGATAACGAGACCCTCCTATTGGATAGAGTGGGAGGGGGCTGATCACCATTTTGGAGCCAAAGACTGATCAGAGGGTCCCAATCACTCATCCCCGTCCATCCATTCCATTCATCCATTCCCCTCCCCCTTTTGGGGCGCGTGCGCCGAATTTCGCCGATTTTGTCGGTTTGGAGGAGAGGTTATGATGATTGATGTATGGATGGAGGATGATGATGATGATGACGGTGATCAAATCGCGCAACAATGATGCTGATGATCGCGTTTTGGGAGTGGTGATTTTGTGGTTTGGTGAACATAATCGTGATGAAATTGTTAAACAACATTACCGTGGGATCTTGGAAAGATTTGATATCAAAGCAACGGAAATTTGGCACAATTTTAAGGGATACGAAGAAAGCTTGGCACAATTGGAATAAGCTGATAATTTGGTACAAATTGAGGACTCGAAGATGATATAGCACCCTAAGGGACCAAGAAGGAACTTTTGGCCCAACCCAAGTAAAGTATAAATTCAATCAATAAATCATTCCAGAATCAAACAATGACATTTTGAGAAAACACTACCAGTACCTTCAGATCAAAATGTAGTATGTAAAAGTCCCAAAAAGATCATTACAAGAAAATTCCATAAAGTGGTCCAAAAATGACCCTAAATGGATCAGGATCACAGATAAAGGCGAGCCAATAATTATCCAACCAAATGTACCATAGATCAATCAAAATTGTCCCAAATGTACCAATTATGTTGTTCAAATTTGTCCAAATTTGGAGTTTTCGTAGAAAGCATTTCCATTTTCAGTAGATCGAACTGCTTCCCCGCAACTGATCAGGATCCTCCTGCTGATCAGCCCTGATCTTGATCAGCCAATTGGCCCGTGATGGATGGGTCCAATTTGCGTCATCATCGTTCCCCCTCTCCCCCGATTCCGTGTCTAAATTGTACGTTTTCCCGTTCCATATCACCCATTCACTTGCTGTGGTATGAAACAAACCCGTTGTGTCCCTTCCTTCTCCGATCACTTCCAACAAACAATTTTCACCTTTTCGTCGTCCCGCCTCATAAACTTCATCGATTTCCCCTAGGTTGCCCCTCTGAGGTGATCAGCTTTTTTTGCCATTTTAGCAACTTTAGCCCCTTTTGGGACTAAAATAGGATAGTCTCTATAATCCATTACAATTTATGAGCCCCCCTTAATTTTAATCTCAAATATTGAATTTTTGCCCTCCATCTATCCCGAGCATTGAATATCACAGAAATTTTTCCTTTATATCCCAAGAATTATTCCTGAATATCCACAAGGATTATTTATCCCACAAATTATTCCTGAATATCCAGGGATGAGTTCCCGAATACTCAGGGATTTTTCTCGAATATCCCAGAAATTGTTTCCATATATCCCCAGATTACCTGGATATCCCAGGAATTTTTCCCGAATATCCCAGGGATCGTTCTCGAATATTTCCAGCTATTCCCGAGTATTCCCAGCGGGATGAATCCCGTGTTCTGGCTCTTCTCCGCCCTCCTCCTGCTCCTCCCGTTGTTCATTCGCCGCCTCTTTCTCCGACTTCGACAATACCGGGAATTTGTTCGGCTCATCGACAAACTCCCTGGTCCTTCGGCGTTGCCGATCCTGGGCAGTGCCCACAAGTTCTCGCCGGACAATGAAAGTTTGTCATGGGACGATTATCTTGCCAAGATTTATCGTACATCTGGACATATGGCCAAAACCATGGCCAATATCTTGGTATATGTTCTCCAAGATGTGCAAATATATGGCTGAATTTGGATCCGGATCCACAATGGCCTAAATCTTGACTAAATCTGATTATGACAATTATTAGATCCAACTTTTATCAAGTATTGCCTAGTAAACATATCTTTTCAACTGTCCAATCGCTAATAAGCTAATTATAGTCTGAAAAATTGAAAATTTTTATCAAGATATACAATGGATTCTTACCAAGATTGGACCATTGAATCGAGTGTAGACACGCACCAGGCTTATGTATACAGATACAACTCAAGTTTCTTGTCAAGTATGGCCAAGATCTTTACAGGATAGAGGGTACTAGCATATTAGTCATATTAATACCATATCCGAGCCATATCAAGAGTTTATGGGGTGTCAAGATAAAGTACCTTACACTCCTACAGTATCTGTCTTATATTATTAAGGTACTGTACCTGATTGTTCACCGATTTCAGAGTCCACCTACCAGATGGAGTACTACTTCCGCAAGTACACCTTCGATGTGGGCGACAACTCACAGGCACACCACAACCCGGGACTGATGCGGATATGGATCGGTGACTTGTTAGGGTTCGAAAAATTTACCGAAAGCCCGAATTTTTCAAGGTCCTAAGCCCATCGTGATCTTCTGGAGGCCGGAAGCGGCCAAAGTACTGTTGGAAAGTGAGTATAATGCATATCATGACAAGATCTTAGAAAGAGTGTAGTCTGTATCTTGACAAAAGCTTACAAAGATACATACTATTCATTGCCAAGATATTGGTAAAAACGATGAGAAAACGGACGGATTTGGTCTAAGTTACTGCCATAACCTTACCAAGATATTATGTGTCCTGTCTTGTAAGATGTATCCTGAAGCTTATCAAGATCTTGACAAAAATTAGCCGGTGTCTTACCAAGACCTATGACCCAATCTCATTTCCATTGCTCCTGTAGGCAATGTGCTCATCTCCAAGCCGTTTGAGTACAGCTTGATGGAAGATTGGCTAGGCACCGGACTGCTGACCAGGTACAGTACCCAGAGGACTCGTCAAATACCTTAACCGGTCCTCTTTCCCTACAGTACCGGCGAGAAATGGCAGCGCAGACGCAAGTTGCTGACGCCAGCGTTTCACTTCAAAATTTTGGCCAACTTCATCCAGGTTAGGGGTTTTAAAGTTTTGAACTATATAGATACTAGAGCTAGAAATTTTTTAAAAACCCTGAATCGGACTCCGGGCCCGGATTTTGGCGACATCCCCGGACCGGGACCCGGAGTTCGGGAAAAGTCCGTTTCCTGGAAAATCCGGAGTTCCCCCACCGTCCGGGAAATCCGGGGTCCCCCTCCCCGCCAAAAAAAAAAGACCGGACCCGTACCCCCGGATTCAGGAAAAGTCCGGTAAGGATTCGAGTTCTAATAGATACCGTATATAAGGTAGATTTTTATCCATTTTTGATACCCTTCAAAGGTGTTCAACCGACAGTCGGAGGTGCTAATAGAGAAGTTGGACGAGTGCGCGGCCCACGGGTATCCCTTTGATCTTTACCGCATGGTCAAATTGTACGCCTTGGACATCATCTGCGAAGCGGCCATGGGCACACAGTTGAACGCCCAACGCGGTGCCAACACCAGCTATGTGGAGGCGGTGAAGAAAATGTGCGAGCTCACCTTTCTCAGGCAAGTGAACTGGAATCTTGGTATGAACTCCAAGCTTGGTTGGTAAGAGCCTGATCATGGTCTCTATGACATCTGAAAGGGATCGAACAAGATCCGGTATGAGATTCGAACAAGATAGTTCTTGATAAACCAACGATATTGATCAGATACGTCCTGATCAAAATCTACCATTGGATTAGTCAGCTTTGTTGAGTCTTGATAAGATTCGAACAAGTAAGATGACTATGATCTTGACAAATTTTATCATGATATTTTTCCATTTTTCAGGATGCGTTCCCCGTGGCTTTGGCCCGCCCCAATCTGGTGGATGTCCGGTCAGGGCACCGAATTTGCGCGCAGTCTGAAAGAGATCACGGAGTTTACGCAATCGGTTAGTTGATCGCTGATATGCCCAAAATCTTGATTGGATGTTTATTATATTGTTATCTTGGTATCTGGACCATAATCTTGATATCAGAGACCATTGCAATCCTAAAATCCAGTATCACGGGTCTCCGGATCTAGATATATATGGTAACGGTGATCAGGATGTCGAAAACTGATTGTGAGTCTGTGAAGCTGCGAGGGGGACCGTCACCTTGGTAAGGTGACCGGAGACCACATCTTGGTGTAATGGTGACCGGAGACCTTGGTACCGGAGACCATAATCCATATACTAAGGATCCTCATGATTCAAAGCACCAGAGCTCATGATCTTGGTTGAAATCTTTGGCATTCTGCTCAGGTGATCGCGGGTCGGAAACGGGAACGCGCGGCACAGCGGCGGATGTCCAACGGCAGCAATGGCACCGCGGCCAAGGTCGAGAACGGCACCACAGAGAATGGCCGAAAGGGCCAATGCTTCCTTGACATACTGCTTGAACTCCAAGAGAACAGCGATTTCTCCGATGAGGACATCCGCGAGGAGGTGGAGACATTCATGTTCGAGGGCCATGACACCGTGTCCAGCAGGTCGGTGGGCATGGCAGAATCATGACAAGATTCCGTCTTATAAATTGTTCCTTCAAGATCCAGTCAGATCTTGATCAGGATAAGCGATTATTAATATTAACCTTACAAGCGTAGTAATTTTTGAATCCTGACAAGCTAAGATGGTAAGTCCCGTAAAAGATAATTGCATCCATCCTGCTGGTCTAGAGTTCATCTCAAATTTGACATATTGCCGTCAAGATCTTTCATCTTGATAATAGATTCTATTTTCTGTGCAATTGTTTTTATGGCATTTCTTACCAAGAATATACCATTTCTTGGTATTTTTCCCCAATAATCATGCCCAGTTTTGTGATTAAAATTCCTGATGAAGATGCCGTTTCTTACCAAGATATTGTCTTAAATTTGTCATGCTGACAATTTCTTGCCTATATTTTCCCATTTTCTTGACAGCCTGGGCTTCCTCTGCTTCTCGTTGGCCCATCGTCCTGAACTGCAGGAGCGCCTGCACCGCGAGATGTGCGACATCTTCGGCGACGACCCGGAACGCCCAGTCACCAACGATGACTTGCCGCTGATCCGCTACGGCGAGCAGTGCAT
>LDKF01001101.1:36449-54487 GCA_001026735.1 Rotylenchulus reniformis
CCCCCTTTGCCGACGTATGCCCTTGTTGAATTTTGAATTTTTTTAAGTAATTTTTTTTGAAAATTTGAAGAGAAATTGACAGATTTCCTTTAAAAATCATTTTCAAATTTCTCCGGCGGCCCCTATCGGCGCCTCCGGAGACCTCCTCCACCTGGTGGTATTCTTCCCTCCCCGAAATTTTTTCCTGGTTGCCCCTGATTATAAACATAGTCACAAAATACAGAGATAAATTTATTGGAAAATTGAAGAATTGTTTATTTATAAAGGCAATTTATTTAATATGGAATGGAAAATTTAGCATTTTTAAGAAGTGTACTTTTTTTGAACCCTAAAATCTTTAATTTTTTTTTTTTTTGACGATAACCAAGATTCAACCACAAAGGCGTGAGCACTTACATGTGGAGGGGATATTGTTAGGTATTTAATTAGTTAGTATTTTTCCGTTCGCCATAGCTTCGCATCACCGCTAGGCTGGTGGCTACTAGGTGAAGGGATATGCTCCCCACGGGCTTGAGTATATGTCTGACACGGCGGTGGGATTCGAGCCCACTCCTCTGGAGTTTCTCAGTCCAGCGTGCTAACCATTACACTACGCCGCCGACATTTTTATCCTGTTGTACTTTTTTCAGGCACCCTTGACCTGGCAACCCTGGTATACATATACTGTTTTTATTGCCCAGTCTGTGATAATCGCCCACGCTCCAATAATCGCCCATTTCGAAAAGGGGTTGAAAAATACTCGCTGAAAAAAACCCTCATGGATGGGGTATAAAATCGCTGAAAAGTTTGGTCAAATGTTATTGATGGACAATGAGCTGCTATATACTGCGGCCGCCAGAGCGAGGCCGATTTAATTCCATTTTTGAGGTCGGAATAGAACTTTGAAACGAAAAGTACAGTTTGGCTTATAACTCGGTTTAAACCAAACCTAGAGAAACGAGCTTGATGTCAAAAAATAGAGCTAATTATTAGTTACAAAATGAATCTAAGCCCATCTAAATTGGCCCAGTCTAAAAAAAGTTATGGCCAAAACAATCATTCGTGCGAGCATTTTATGTAATTTTAATAAGTGAAAACCCAATTTTGCATCCTTTGATTTGATGCAAGACTTTTCCACCACTATGTTTGTATTGTACATATTGCAGAAATCGAATTGTCTACTTTTTTGAGCTTTTTTGAAAATCGGTCGAAATTTTTAACACGAATTTATCCAACGAAAAAAAACACACCTTGCTACACGATTTCGAAAAAGGCGAACAATTCAAACTTATTTTTAATTTTATAATTCCCCTTTAATTCCTAATGCAGAAAAATATTTGATTTTCAGCGATAAGAAAACTCAAATGCAACAAGACTACAGGACCTGCTCATTTTGGGCGACCAAATTGAAAAATAACCGCAAAAACGGTGCCGGCGATGAAAAATTTGAACAAAATCAGCAATCCAACGAAAAATTCAAAGAACTCGCTGAATTTGTGTTAATGGAGGCCCGGAATCAGAAGGTGAGAAATTACTACAACCAAAAATTAATCTTCTGTTTTCCCGAAAATGCAAAAAATTCTACCTTGAAAAATAAAAATTTTTTTTATAAAAATTGATGAAAATCCTCCAAAATTTTTGGTTTTTATTTTTCCCCAAATATTAGTAATATAATAGTAATTCTTTTCTAAAAACGTTAAAATTTTAGTTTTTTATTTAAAAAATTCCTTCAGGTTTTTGCGTCCGTCGGCTCTTTGGCTGCCGAATTTTTGTTCAGAAATGAGCGTCCACTTGGACCCGAAGATTTGGCGTGTCCGATCAGCTCGATTGGCTATCTGAACAGTTTGAACAACAGCAATAGCACCGATTTGAATCACTTTCTGGCGCGAATATTCCCGAAGTTGAAACACATGCCCTTGGGCGCACTGAGAGTGCTATTGAAGATGATCGCCAGAGCAAAGCACACTGAACTTGCTGGACTTGTCGAGTAATTTTTCAAATGATAAAAATTATTTTTAGATAACTTTAGGTTTTTTCTACCTAATTTTTCGTGTTAAGAAAAATCGGAGAAATTTTTTGGGTTTGATTCTTATATTTTCAAATTTTTGCCTTCCAATTCCAATGGTTTTGGCTAGAATTTTTCTTCTATAGGACAAAAAAGCGTTAAAAAATAAAGATTTTCATTCCCAAAATAATCCATCTTAAATTTTTTCTCAAATTGTTTGGGTTTTTATTCACTAAAATAATTTATTTTTTAGTTCTCAGAAATTGCTTTGTCTCTGGCACCAATGCATCCATTTGGAGAGCCCGAATGAACTGAACAGATCCATTGCCAAGCACATGATCGAGCTGCTGAAGCGCTTTGGGCCGTCGCCCATCGAGGTCTACTCTTGGTTAGAAAAAAATTATCAGAAAAATTTTACCTATTTTCTAACTTTTTTCTAGATTTTCGACCATTTTTTGCTCAATTTGCCATACTTTTTGCGCTACAAATTTCTTTTCATGCATTATTTGTTGGATTCCATCCCTCACACTCACAACCAGGCAAGTTTGGTCCAGAAAAGATAAGATTTTACCCCTAATTTAATAAAAAAAAAATTCAAAAATTTGCGCGATTTTAATGAAAATACTTCCTAAAAATTTCAAGATCAACAATTTGTTCTGAAAATTTTCAACTATTTTTTTGTAAAGAATTTTCTTATTTTTAGCTCTCCGAATCCCAAATGCATTGCTGCTTTGAACAATTGGCCTTGTGTTTGGCGGATCGTGGCTGTGAGGCGACGGCGGCGGATGCCTTCCATTCTTTGGCCTCCAAATTCGTGGAATCAGGAAATTCCGAACTTTTGGTCCGGCTGATTGCTGACACTCTGACCTCGACAGATTGGTCTGTACTTCGGATTTTTCATCATTTTTGACTCGGAATGTGAAATAATTTGATGTTTTTATTAATTAATTTCTCTTTTTTCTTTTTACTTTTCAGCCAAATTCGGCAAAATGCCCTCCGACTTTGGTTCCCCAAATTGGCCATTTCCTCACAACTCCGACAACTCATCCTCACCCTCCTGGCACTCTTCCGAGCTTCGTGCTTAACTTCCATTTCTTCTGAACATGCTTCTTCATCGACGGAGAGCGAATTCCCATCCGCCTTTTGGTAAAATGATCCCATATGAATATTTTGCATAATAAACATGATTCTAAAAAAATCGAATAAATTTTTTCCCCCTGATCACCTCATCAGGTACATGGACGACCACTTGGACCCCTCGCTTATTTGGCGCCCCTCCGAGATCAATCAATTGCTATATCTTCACGCCCTTCGATGGACAATCAAGACCAGCGGAAAGGATTCAGTTGCCATCGGATCGGAGGATGCGCGACTTTTGCGATTGGCATTGATCATCCCGGACATCAAAGAACCGGTCAAAGAAACCGCTTTGGACTGTGTAGTTGAATGGCTAACGACGGGCGGGAATATGTTAAGGTGCTTTTTGGGACAACAATTTTTGGATATTCACAATTTGCAGGAATTTTTGTCGTGAAATTCTAGGGTAAAATTTTTTAGCAAATTTTTATTCCATTTTTTTAGGCATTTTCCGCTTTCTGTCGACCAACTTGATCCGCTAATCAACCAGTTTTTGGTTGCCGATCAGCCTCAGTGTCGTCGCTCCCTTTTGTCCATTTTTGCCCACTTCTGCGCACACAATACCGAATTCCGAAGTGATTTTTTGGCATTAATCGCAACTTTTCTGATGACAACAACTTGTTGGGACGCGACGGCCGAATATTCGCCAACTCCGGGCAATTTGTTGCAGTTCATGGAATGCGTGGAATTGACAGCGGAGGAGGAGGTGAGATTAATTTGAGTAACAAATCCGCAATTGCATTAGAGGATTTTAATTTTTAAATTATTATTTAATTAGTAAAATTCACGGGAAAAAAGTTTAGGATGGTTCTGAGCATTTTAGAGATAATTTAAAAAATGAAATTTTAACTTTTTCCGAATAAAATTTACCCTCAAACATTTGCACAAAAAAAAGGATACACTTTATTAGGAATTTAGATTAATAAAATTAGAAATTATTTTATAGTAAAATTTAATAGTTGTTTTTGCGAACAAAAACTACATCTTTATTTTTTTACTTTATCACGTAAAAAACAAGCTTTCACCATATTTTCAGAATAACTTAAATGTGCCCGATTTTCTGAACAAATGTTTGACTTACAAACATGACTCGACCATTCGCCAAAAATCAGTCAAAATGGCGCTTCGATTTGCGAAGGAATCCGCCGATTTCCGAGCCAAATTAATCCGCATTTTCAACAAATTTGCCCCGTCAATGTCCTATGGAATTGGGCCATTGTATGAATTGATATTGCGGACGACGGAGCCCGGCGAGAAGGAGCAGTTGGAGATGGGATTTGTTGGCGAAGGTAGTCCCCAAAAAAAATGTGATCCGCAAGGGTCGATCTCATGATTTTTTTTATAAATCGGAAAATTTTTCAGACGAAGGAATGCACATTTTTATGGACAAATTGCGATTGGAACACGGAAACCCATCGGAGGAGAGGGACATTGATCAATTCATCTCCCATTGTGTGGAGGTAAACGAGAGATTGTTGCAATTGGGAGGCAGCGGCGAGATTGCGCAGTGTCTGACAGTTTCAGGTAGAGAAACAAGTGACCGTGACCGAGCACTTCTGTTGATCGGAAAATATTGATTAGATCAACAAACTTCAATTAGTATCGGATCTTATCTTTTCAGAATTGCATTGCAACTTTGAGCACGAAGATGACGCCGATGAGGATCTGGATCTGCTTTGCTGGAGCGATTCCCAGCGGGCGATGTTGTCACGTTACTCCAACGGACTCATTGTATTATTTACTTAATAATTCTTTTATTCTTACAATGTACACAATGTTTACTCCTGATTTTTGCAGCACAGTTGTTCCGCGATCCGGTGGCTTGTCATCAAAAGGGGTGCCAATCTTGGCGAGCAGTCCATCCGCAATGGTGCTCTTTCTCTGTGGTCCGTACTTCTCCGCTCTCATCATAAAGGTATTGTTACTGTATTTTATTACAGTATCACCTTGCTTAATCTTTTCGTAGGTGTCTTGGAGCATTGTGGGTCCGATTTTGGTGCATGCATTGCCCATTTGAGCACTTCACATTGGGCTCCATTCTCGGCTTTGATCAATGGGATTGTCGAAAAAGTGAACTGCTAGAAGGCCTCTTTTTTTTAATGGCTAAAATCAGCCCAATTCCGGATTTTCAAATATTAAAAAAAATCACTAAATTTGACCTTAAAAGAAAATTCAGTCCAGAGGATGAGGGTTAAAATTTTTAATCTCCTTAAGCCATCTTATTTTTCTCTATTTTCCATTTCTCCTACTCTGGCCAACTTTTCTTTCGATAATCGCAGTCAAATTATGATCAATAATCCGTTACTAGGCCGTGATCTGATCAATAATAATCATATTTCTCCCCATTTCCAGACCATTTCCCTGCTCCAATCCGGTGGTGGCCAATGCCGGAACATTGCTTTTGCTAAAATCTTTTTGCCCATCTTTTCGGCAATTGATGCCAACCAAAGATCCACTTTGATCCGCAGGTTTCTATCGTTTGGCCAACAAAATGGCGCCAATTCAAATTTGGGCAACCAAATATCCTACAACAGCACCCACCTGCACATTCTGTTCCTGCTCCGTGCCTTACTCTTCTGCGCAAATATTGGTACATAACAAATGGGCTCAAAAAATGCATAAAAATATTCTTTAATTTTTTCAAAAAATCATCGAAGTCATGAAAATAAATCTGAAAGTCAATTTATCCATCTTGAACAGTTTTCCAGATTTGTCACGGATGCACACCGAACTTGCGGAATTTATTCTCGGCGAAATACCACAAAATGACGGCGCCAGGGAGTCGAGCGGAAAGGGTGGTGGTCAGGTGCAACGATGGCGATGCCAATCTATGAGGGCAAATGCATTCGGTGGGTTAAAAATAATAGAAATTTTCCCGAACTTGACTCAATGGAATTTACAATTTATTTAATAAACCAAATACCAAGNTGCTCATTTATCTTTTTTATTCTTTTTTTTTTTTTTTTTGCTCGTCAGCAATCCCCAAAAAATTTTCTGGCCGCCCCCATCCGATTTTTGCATACGAGCCTGAATTATAAAATAAATCTTATTCAGACCATTCATGAGTGATGAGTCCATAATTTTGGGCTTAATAAAAATATTAAACCCATGGTTTTTGATATAAAAATAAAGTTTCGCCTCATTCAGCCATTATTTTCCCGTTTTTCAGTTGCTCTACTTCACTCTGTGTTCCGCCACTTCCCCACCAACATTCCCTTCAACAATTTTTTCTGCGCCGAACCCAAACTTTGTGCCCTTTTGCTTCGCCAAATCCGCCAAATTCGCGTCCAACAGTCCGCGCCACGTATTGGCCACGCTCGTCGCCCCTCCCAGCCAGCACTCGCCCTTCTGTTGGCACCGCTGCAAAGACTTTTCGTGGCCCAATTCCCGTTTGGCACTTGTGCCGAGGCGGACAGGTGGGAATTGTGGCTGATTTTGTGCAGTTATTCTGAGTGAGTAGATTGGAAGAAACAGCATGGAAATGCCAAATTTGGTAATCTTTGAATCTTTGTACCCAGGAAAATGATGTTGAATTGGATGATTGGATTTTCAGAGAAAAAACTGGGTTCAAAAATAAGCCTTAATACAAAATAATCGCATTAATTTGCGAAATCTTGATCGAAAATATGTTCACATCAGGGTTTTTAGTAATGTTGATGGTTCTTCAATTAGAGAAAATGGCAGCATTTTTCTATTCAAAAATAATGTTTATTTAGACCATTAAAATTGAAAAAATAAAATCAAAATACGATTTTTCTAGAAATTAAATATCTTATTCATGGTCATAGGGCACGGGCACGTGTTAACCTTTTCGTTCAAAGATGTTCGTAATTTTTAGCAATTTTTTTCATATTTTTTCACGGTAGGGGACGTTTGAACGTCCTGTTTCGATTTTTTCATGCCAAAACACAAATTGTACCATTTTCAGTTTTGCTGACGAATTATGTACCGAGTTGAATGCCCTGGCCAGGCTTGAGCCGTCACTTTTGCTCGGAATACAAATGTTCGAAGTGATTAGCAATTTCAGTAGACATATAGAAAAATAGCATTTATACGTGTAAAAATTGTTGAAAATAATAAATAATATCTTAAATTGTTAAAAAATGAAAGAGAAAATTTGGACATATCCGTATAATGGAGATCGATGATCTAGTGATCGGAGAGATCAGAGCTTTGCTTTTTGAAAGAATTTTCAAAATGGATTTTTCGGATTCAAAATATCGAAAAAGATTTCAACCAGGATGCCACTGAGATTGGATTTCGAATTTTTAATATATTTTTCGATCAAAAGGATCGCTCCGATCATAAATGTTGTGTGTTATGCACTTTGGGATCTGGATAATCTCTATCATGATCATCTACCGACTACCGATGATGTTGGCGCTCTCCACCCTCAAGCTGTTCCCGGTTCCCGGGATCATGCTGGCGGACCTCGGTGATCCCGGACAGTTGTTCATCATGGCCTGTCCATTGGTGATCGGGGGCATCAGACTGAGGCACCTCGATCGTTTCTGCTGCTGGGCCATGGCCCCCGAAGGGACCATTGTGGGGGCGATCAGGTGCTTCATCGACTTGTCCCGCGATTTGCTGCCGCTGGACCCGATTTGGCTGAACTTGTTGTGCGCGCCCAGCAACTTGCGCAGCCACTTGGGCAACAGTTGCAAGAAGGCCGAGCGCAGTTGGAGGTTGAGCAGGGCGTACAGGATCGGGTTCCAGATCTGATCAAGAGGGGGGGATGATCAGAAGGGGTTGATCAGGGCCTGAAAACTGATCAGAATCGTGTTTTTAGCTCCCGGTCGGATTAGGAAGTAAATAGTCAGGAATGGTCCCAGACCAGATTAGAATTGTAGTTTTGATCAGGAGGAGGGGAAGTGATCACTGATCAGAGACGGGTTCCAGCTTGATCAGAATAGATTCCAATTTATTCTGAAAGTAAGTTGATGATCGAATCAGAAGGGCTATCAGGAAGGTTTATCAGAATTGATCAAAAAGGAGGAGGGTGATCGCTGACGGAATCGGACTTCAGGACTGATCAGAATGGATGGATGATCGAGGTGATTATACAGGGAACACCATCAGAAAGTAATCTGATCAAAGGAGATGGGTGATAGGTTACGGTAGGAATTTGATTGGTTTCGATAGATCAATAGTAAAGGGACTACGGTAGGATCAAAGCTTCTTAATAAGGATGGAAGAGGGGTACAGTACTAAAGGGATTGGAAGATGAGGTTGCCGAGATAAATTATGCTTATGGTAGAGATACTACATATAGGGAAAGGAGTTCTTACTGTAGATGTCATGGCCACCGAGTGGGTAATGATGCCGTAAAGGAACTCTTGGTCCGCGATGAAGCCGGGCAGAAGGCCAAAGTCGCGCAAGATGTTGAACAGCACGGACCAGATCCAGCTGAGCACGAAGGCGCACACCATCAGGATGAACCTGGACGAACAAAATGAAGGATGTCCAATATTGTCAAAATTTTCTATCACAAGATCTGGCTAAGATCGGTCTACCGGGATTCTTGACATGGTCTTGGTTCAGATCATTGTACTCTAGGATAATACATATCTTCAGTCGTCTTTCATACTTAACTCAATATCTTAGCAAAGTTCTTGACATGTCAGGGGAATCTTGTCAACATGACTTACATCCTGTTTGTCCTTTGCCGGCGTCGGTCGGCCATTCTTTGATGGTGATGGTGCCACGAGGTGCCCATCTTTTTACGGCGTCGCAGAATGTTCTGAGGGGAGGAAATTCAAATTAGTCCATTTGCCCAAAAATTGCAAATTCTGTTAGCATTTGATTGCTAAATCTGCTAGCATTTGCGGTTTTTTATCCCTGCTAACATCACACTACATTTACAATTTGCGGTTCCTTTGGCTAATCAGTTGCAAAAGTTTTACAGATGTGAAACACAAAATTGCTGCACATAATAAATTATTTTTTTTCATATTATATGTAGAATCAAATTTCTTAAAAATAAAATTAGAAAACAAGTTGGGGCCAGGTGCCATCAATTAATTAGAAACTTTTTCAAGCAATTTTCAAAATGAACTTTAAAAAAATTGGCTGTAAAACGAGCCAAGGCCTTACCATTGTGGAAAAAGTTAAGATTTTTACTAATTTTTTAAGGATTTTTTCCTGTCTCGTGTGATTAGGCTCTCTTATCTCTTACCCGGTTGAGTCGGACCGAGATGCTCACATAGCAGATGCTGATCACAGCCAGTGGGACGAAGAATTGGACAATCTGATCAGAGAGTGATCAAAAGATATCGATCGATTGGATAGACAATTTGACCCACCAGCAACAGAGTGCCATAGATTTCGCGATACAACTCGTTGGGGCCCCAATGCTCAAAGCAGAATTGGCCACAGTAGCCGTCCATGCGCAACAGCTGGAATTTTCAAATTATCGAATGGCCAAGTTGCATAATCTCCAATAAATTGTTCCGAAATTCCGAATTATTCCAAAAAAAAATGGCCAAATTGTCTCCACCAAAAGTGACAAATTCAAAAAGGCTAACTTGTTCCGAAATGGCCGAATTTTTCAAAAAATGGCCCCAATGGTTCCAAAAATGGCCAGATTGTCCCAATAAAAGTGACTAAATTGTCCCAAAATGGTCAACTTGTTCCGAATTGGCTGAATTCCAAAAAATGGCCAAATGTCCACATGTTTAAAATTGACCCAAAATTGCCAAATTCTCTTTTACAATATTGCCAATTGTCCCAAAAGGGTCAATCCCCAAAATTACCCTTCAGCCAATACCTTTTGTGTGTAGAGCATGGGCAGCGACAGGACCATGGCGAGCACACAGATCATCTGTGATCATTAGTGATCAATGGATTGATCAGATCAGCAGATCACCACCCACCATGATGATCACGATGGCGTGGCCGTGCCGAAGTTGGTTGTTGAGCGGGAAGCGGATGAGCAGGAAGCGGTCCACGGAGATGGCGGCCAGGATGAAGGTTGAGAAGCACAGGGAGGTGCCCTGATCAGGAAAAATGGGATCAAAATCCTGACAAGGTACTGTACAATTTGGGATTCAAGTCCGAATATGGATGATAATTCCAGTCCTGATTGAGGTGAAAAATAATGCCAAATACAGAGAGTCCTAATGGGATAGGATACGGTACCGTCAGTCGTGGGAAATCGGTACCGAAGTGAATACCGTATTCTCTCTAATATAAGGCCTAGACCTTATATTTTTCAACCTCGCTCGAAGGGGGGGGGGCATATAATGGCGTGGTGGCAGCTGACCGACACCCAACTGACCGACACTTTTTTATTTTTATTATTTTAAATTCCTACACCTCCAAAAAAAAATTAAAAATTCCTAGGCTTCCAAAAAAAGTTTAAAAAATTTCAAAAACCTAGTCTTCAAAAATTTCTAAAAAAAACCTTAACCTTGTGATTTTTCTAGAATTCCAAGGCTTGTAAAATTTTTTTTGAAAACATAGGCCTAAAAATTAGGCCTAAGATATCTTTTTGAAAGCCCAAGACCTATGCGTTTTTTCGAAAAACCCATGGTTTAAGAAAAAAAAACCACAGACATAAGAAGTTAAAGTCTAATTTTTTTTTGAAGGCTTGGGAATTTTTAAATTTTTTTTGAAGGCCTGGGAATTTTTTTACAAATTAAAAAAGTGTCGGTCAGTTGGGTGTCGGTCAGTTGGGTGTCGGTCAGCTGCGAAGACCCGCTTATAATAGAGAGAGGCCTTATAACAGAGGGAGGGCCTTGTATTTTTCAAATTATTTATAGTGCTTATGGAATCCGGATTGGTTTGTACCTACCAAATCCTATCCTTGTTTGATATGATTATAGACCAAAAAGTATAGAATTTTCTGACAGGAACGAATGGGGTACTGTACTATCGGAATACGGTGGCACAACACTTACCGCGATGAAGGGGACCAGCGAGCACAGCGCAGTGCCGAACACCCACACCTTCCGGAAAGCGGTGTAGGGAGTGAAGGTGGCAGAGACACAGCACACCACGATATCGGAGCAGGACAGGGCGAAGATGAACAGGTTGGACACAGTCTGCAGGGACCGGGTTCGACCTGTGCCGGTGAAGATGAAAAGTGTACAGTGATGTAATTGGGGCCATTATCCGCAATTGACCAAATCCGTTCCGGGTTGACCCATTATCTGATCCCGATCAGTTCCTGGCTGATCAATCCTATCATCTTGTTCTACTATCACTTTCCGATCGGAATATCCCGATCAGTTCCTGGCTGATCAATCCTATCATCTTGTTCTACTATCACTTTCCGATCGGAATATCCCGATCAGTTCCTGGCTGATCAATCCTATCATCTTGTTCTACTATCACTTTCCGATCGGAATATCCCGATCAGTTCCTGGCTGATCAATCCTATCATCTTATTCTACTATCACTTTCCGATCGGAATATCCCGATCAGTTCCTGGCTGATCAATCCTATCATCTTGTTCTACTATCACTTTCCGATCGGAATGATTAAACGACATTCAAGAGCCCGGGCCCAATTCTTGCAGCTCTGATTTTTTTACCGATTGCTAACAGCACACATGCATTCCCGGAGACCCCGATCAGGATGATCATGGCGTAGACGAAGGCGAATATGGTGGCAACTAGGGGCCGTGCGGTTGGATCCCGATGCAGGGCCCAGAGAAGTCTGAAAACAAAAGATTGGCCAAAAATAAACCAATAATATGTCTTTGAAAATGGTCTAAATTGACCTAATTGGTACAATTGTGCATGGTACAAATTTATCAAGAAATATTATTACATGTATCATTGTCCATGGTATATAAAAGAGGTTTACCTGTTCATATCTACACAATCTTCCGGAAACAGCAGGGACAATGCCTCGGAGGAGGACAGGTTTCCGGTGGCGGAAAGCCATTCATCGTCGTCTGCATATGAGAGAACCGGAAGGGCAAATGAAGAAGAAGAGTCTATCGTAGGGGCAGAAACAGAGGGGGCATAGGCATCGGAGGAATGGTTCGGGTGGTCCATTTTAGACACCGAAAATCTGTGCGAAAAACGTGGATTTTAAGGAGTCGATTGATAGGATTAGCGCGGATGGCGAATAGAGTGGGTCACGGTCGGTTAACCGAACCGAAACCGTAACCGAAAACCGGCCTTTTTGGCCCTAAAACCGAAACCGAAAACCGGGGGTCCCAAAACCGGCCTAACCGAAAACCGGGGGTACCGGTTTTAAACCGGTCGTGACCCACTCTAATTGGCGAAGCGCACCAGCAACAGGTGGGGGATGAACAGGGGACACTGGCCGGATGGATGCCTACCTTAGCCCTCGTTATCTGGACCAAGAATCTCGGGAGCTGTACCTGGGTTCCCGGAAACTGGAACAAGAATCTCGGGAGCTATACTAAGCTTCCCTGGACTGGACCAAGGATCGCGAGAGCCGTACCAAGATTCCCGGCAACTGGCGCAGCAGGAATCCTGGGATCTGGACCAGAATTTTTTTTCTGATCCAGATCCAGGAAACAAATATTGACATTCTCGTTATCCCAAATTTTGGAGCATGCAAAATGCAGCAAATTAGCCACCGACGACACCAAAATATGAATCTTTCGTCCCAGGTCAGCAAAATGCCAAATTTAGGGAATGTTTATGGCTTTCATCGCAATGGTAATACATACCTAAGGTAGGTATACACATTCTCATTCTCAGGGCACCTGTCGGGAAACCCAGTGGAGGGGAGAAGGGCATTTTTCACCTGTTCCGGAAGTGCCATTAGGGCCCATTTGGCATAATCGTGGAATTTACATAGTGTACGATGTTTTGACACGATAATTATCGGGGCAACGAGTGGATAATTTATTTGGTTGGCATGAGAAATAAAAGTGCAACCAACCCCGGTGAAGTCGCAAAATGGTCCCAATAATCCCGAAATGATCCCATGAGTCCCAAAAAAATTGTCCCATGGGTCCAAGGATGGCCCCAAAAATCCAGAAATTCTTGCAAGCTGATCCAAGAGTCCCGATTGGCACAAAGAGTCCAGCAGAATGGTGCCAAGAATCTACTAACTTGTAAATGTATGCACTTTGGCACTCAATCCGCGCAATATTTTACAATGTTTTGACACGATTAAGGCCAATGAGAGGCGGTGGTTTTGTTGGTTGTCATGAGAGACAAAGGACCCCCAGCCCCCGCCGGGGGCGGATGGTGCGGGGATGAGAAAGGATAATCGAGGAGGGGGGGGNGGGGGGGGGGGAGGAGACATAAAACCGGATTTTCGGAATTTGCTGTACCAGAAATTGGTCTATCGGAAATGGTACCCCGGATTCCCCGATTCCAATGTTACAGGGATTTGCAATAGGGTACCGGAATGTTAGAGGAATTTTCCAGGAAATGGTCCCGAATCTAATAAGGTCCCGGAAAGACGGCTTTCTCGAAATGTCTAAAGTTAGATGTTTGTGTATCATGCCGAAATGGTGACAGAATTGGTGCCCGTATAATTCGACAATGAAGGAAAATTGCAGGGAAACTTTATTTTAGACCTCGTTAGACCAAAAGTATAAAAGGCAAAGTTGTGCAGAATTTTTTGCTCTAGTTTTTGGTCTTTTTAGTTTATTGGATTTCCCAGAAAAAGTCCGAATTTTTCCTGAAAATATCAGAAAATTTCTATAGAGCATAAAATTCTGCACAACTTTGCCTTTTAAACTTTTAGTCTAACGAGGTCTAAAATTGAAATTTCCCTGCAATTTTCTTTCAGTGTCGAATTGTCCGGACACGCCAGAATTACAGTTACAGTTCAATACAGCAGGATTGGTCCCGAAATCCCAGGATCGGTATCATGGTCCAGAACCGATTTCCGTGGTTTTCATAATTGGTCCCAGCTTCCCTGGACCGGTCCCAGAGTTCCCATATGGCCCAGAAGATCCCGGACTCGCAAAATGGATGGGTCCACAACTCGCAAAATGGATGGGTTGCGCACTCGATTTAAATACGAAATGGTGCCGTCCGAGAGCAAGTTCCGGATTGGCCCAAGCTCCCCCATGCTCTCGGAATAGAAACATAACAATGCCTTTTTCCGAAAAAATGGACTTTTGAGCGCAGGATGATGACCCGTGTCTGGTTGAACATACCTAATTGGACTCATCCGAAGGACAAAAAGCACAATTTTCCTTCCAAATGAGGGGCATCTGGGTGGCGGACGGATCCCTCGAATTGTCCTACGGATCTCTGAAAACATGCCCGAAGGTTCCGGATTGGTTCTGCTAGTTGTTCCAATTGTCCCAAAATGGAAAATAATATTGGTTGTTCCGCATCCTCGAAATTGGACTTTTGAGCATAGGATGAACTCCGAGTCCGAATAATAATTTGGATTCATCAGACGGACAAAAAGCACAATTTGCTTCCGTCCAAATGAGGCCTCTTGGGTGGCGGACGGGTCCGGATCAGTGCTACGGTCCTATGTACATGAATTAGGATCTCTGAAAACACGCCCGAAAGTTCCGGATCCCAGAATAGAAAAATAAAAGAATAATGGAGGATGTTCCGCATCCTCAAAAAATTGGACTTTTGAGCGCAGGATGAACTCCGAGTCCGCATAAATAATTTGGATTCATCAGACGGACAAAAAGCACAATTTGCTTCCGCCAAATGAGTCCTCCTCTCTGGGTGGCTGGCGGCCGGACGGGTGCAAAACACTCAAAACACAAAGCGAATTTGGGCCCTGTGGAGGGATGGCATGGAAGATTCCGTCCGCCCCCATTTTTTTGTTTTATTTTATTCATCGACCGGAGGGGGACACAATTAGACAGACTCCGGGCCATGGGTGTCCTGGGGCAAAAAGACCAATTAAGTTTGTGGCCAAGGAGGGGCAGGGCATTAACATCCTTTAGGGGGGGGGCAGAAGTTGGCCATGACATAGGAGAGAGATGAATGAATATTCTTGACACGAAAAATAATTGAATTGTCGCGAAAATGGGGCAAAAAAGGGACAAAAATGGGCATATGTAGAGTAAGGATAAGCGAGATAGTACAGAGGCGAGAGATGCAGAGATGAGGCCAATGAACACAGTTCCCCCATCCCAGCTGGGTCCTCGGCGGGGGTTCCAGCTGGCAATCATCACAGGCCATGTTCAGTGTAACCAATAAATTAAGCCCTTTTGGTCCCTGGCCAGTTCCAGCAAAAGCCCGGATCGGCCAAGTGGCAATGGCAACCGAAACCGATCACTCCATTGGCCGAGATCAATCCCAGGGGGTATGTACGCATCATCCCCCGGCAGTCCCCCACCCCTCCCTCGCTAGAAAAATGTGTATAACTTTTTTCAGGTAAAACCGAGAGAAGTGAGCCTGGTATCAAAAGATAGCCCTTAATGTCTGCTATAACTTTGCAAGAACACCTACCCGATTTTGTCAAGTGGAAAATAAGTTATGGACAGACCAATGGCCAAAACCACGATTTTATGGCTTAACTTGGCCACAACTTTTTTTTTACTTGGCCAAATCTGAGAGTAAAAAAAATTCTTATAAATTTAAAGCAGACATTTAGGGCTATCTTTTGACACCAAATTTACTTTTCTAGTTCTTTCCTGAAAAAAGTTACAATCNATAGCTAGTTTTACGCACAAAGTCTTGTTTATGGGTTCAGCTGGCCCCATTTTGCACATATTGGTCAATTTTGGCCATTTTAAGCATTTTATAGTTTCAACTTCCCAGACGGGATTAATCTCAAATGGGATCCCGGAACTTACGACAGCCAACATTCCACTTCCGCAGGGGAATGTTTAACTTCCTCCTAAGTGCAACAACCATTAGGGGCCAGCAGATGTTGGGATTCCGGGAGGATGTTCGGATGTTTTTTCCCTCTCCGTGATGAAAATGATAATGACTTTGGCACTTTTCGATGTTTTACCCAATGATCCCGCAAATGATTGGTCGGGGGCAATTAGGGGAGAAATGGTCACGGGATGATGGGGGACACAGACAAGCGGATAATGAGCTGATGGGACATTAAATGGCACAAAAAGTGCCAAAAAAGTGGACAAAATGGCCAAAATTGGCATAAATATGAAAAATTGGGCAATCGTATCCAGACCAATTGGGGCATACCGTAATAATTAAAAGTTGAAGGAGGGAAAATTGAAAAAATGCAATAAATGTAGTAAAATGGTCAAATTAGACCAAATTCCATAAAGAGCCAAGAAAGAGACCAGCAGAAGTAAGCAAAATGATCAAAATTGGCCAAATGATGTGATAAAAGGCCAAATTTGTTATCTTGATGGACCTAAAAAAATAAATTTATAATATTGCAAAAAATATGATAAATTGGCGATGGGCCAACAAGGAATAAATGAATAAATTTGGCCAAAAGATGCAAATTTGCCTAATTGGACTAATTAGATATTGCAATACGGATGGCCAAAAGTTGTCAAAAAAAGAAGAGTTGAGATGGGCAAAAAGTGCATAATTTCAAATTTGGCAATCAAAAGCCAACTACATTAGGGCTTCCGAATTCGGCCAATACAATGGCGGATGGGCATAAATTGCATAGTATGTAGAACAAAATTATGGAATTTTAATTAATTATTAGTTGTAGAAGGGATGAAAATGAAAAAAATGGCACAAATCCCCGGGGACCGTGGTCCCAATGGTCTGCTGATGACGACGGAATTAATTTCAAAAATGTGCCATTTTTGTTGGTTCGTAACACGGCACGAAATGTAAGAATGTATTGGCACGAAAATTGTATCTGATATTGTTTCCTATTGTAAGAAGTTGTAAAATACAAAATTTGATGCCAAGAATAGAAGTTCCAGACTCCACACAGCGAAACACATAGGTAGGTTAATAGAAGGACAGCCAGAGTTCTAAGGCGCACTCAAAGTTGCTCAAAGTTGTTTATAGGGCCGGACAGTACAATAATGAAAGTAGGGAGGGTACCGCGAGCGAAACTCTACCGTATAAAAATAAATTTGGCGCCGAATTACGGTACCGGTACAATAGTGCAATATTTGCCGAAATTTGGGCCCAATCCGTATGGGATGGTTCCATTGTTGGGAAAATCACAATTTTTGGCCCCGGCTCCGGATTGGAAAACAATTTCGGCTCCGGCCTTTCAGCCGGAGCTTTTCCCAACACTGTTATGGTTCAAATGTACTACTGTAGTGTGTAAAGGTTTTTGCCTACCCAAAAAATATTTATTTACAGGACATTTTTGGCCAATAAAAATGACAGAGAAACCATATGAGTGAATTGTGCTTTTATAATCGCGGAGTATAATACAATAATAAAGGTTAAAAATGCACTTTTCAGGGTGCCAAAGTTGCAATAGGGGGCCCAACAATGGCGCCTTAATTTAGAACAACGAAAACATGACTTTTGGACAACGAGGAAATGAATTTTTTGAAGCGAAAACATTGTGTTTTGATTTGAATACATATGGGTTGCACTTTTAAGGGGTGCGCCAAATTTGATAAAAAGTGAGTCCGAAAAGGCCAAAATATTTTTCAGGGACCCATGACTTTCGGACAGGGAAAACAATAAATTTTATGCAACGAAAACATTGTGTGTTTTGATTTGCCTATTGTTATGGCCCCTTCTAAGGGTGTGCCAAAATTTGCAAAAAATACCCCGACAATGGTGCCAAAATATTCATATGGATGTTTTGCAGGAAAACATGGCTTTCGGAAGGACGAGGAATGAATTTTTTGCTGCGTAAATAGGTATTTGTGTTTTGAGTTGCATGATTTTTGGGCCACGAGGGCGAACCCATAAAATATTCACAAACCAAAAATTATGTATGTTGTTATTGTTGTTGAGGGACCGGGGGGAGGGGGACGGGGCGAATCCCCGCGGAATCATCCCAAAATTGACTTATGGCCAATGGGGATATTGTAGTTGTGGTAAATAGGCAATTAGCACAATGCCACCGGAAACGGCACATTTATAGCCGGAGG
>LDKF01001102.1:0-32284 GCA_001026735.1 Rotylenchulus reniformis
TCTCATGCAAGAATTTGCTCTCCATTGATTTGATAATGAATATTACCATCTTTCCTGTATTTTATGACCCCCGGGGTATTATTTTTCAATCCCTCTTTAGAGAGAGGGGACTATTACAGGGAGGGAACTAGGGGGAAGATTTATTTTTCAAACTCAACCGTAAAGTGAGGGGGGGCATTATTTTTCGACCTCATTTTTTGAATGATGAAGTGGACGCTAAAAGTTTTCGTGGCGATACACAATCAGTAGGGAACGAAATTAATCGATTCTGAACTGTCATCCATCATCACAATTTTCGATTAATACCGTTTAATAATCTTTTTTTTTTTCGCGAAATAAAAAAATGGATTTGAATCTTTTTGAATATCTTCTTCATCTGATAAGCTAAAATCTGAATGATAGGACCCCCGGGGTCCTAATGCAGATGGGAGGTCATATTTTTCAACCTCTTCAGAGGGGGTCTCTTATTACAGGAAGGGGACTTAATACGGTAAATACGATATTTTGAGGAGCAAAATAGTTCAATTTCAAATGAATTTATTTAAAAAATGTTATCGTAATCCATTGTTTACCATTTACATACCTATATAATAAACTGAAAATAATTCACTGTAATGATGAACCATTTAATTTGGTCCATTTTAGAGACCGACCAAGTGTCGTAGACCTACATGAACTTCGTGAAATACGTGATGCTTTCTACTGGTTTGTTGTGCTAATCACGTATCCGTGCTAACCCATCACGTATCCGTGCTAACCCACGTACCAGTTTTTCACGTGCTTTTAGTACGTGACTACGTTATATGTGCACACCCTGCCTAGTGACAGTGGTAAGTGTTTTCTCAAAATGTCGATCTCTAGTCCATTTTCCCGAAATAATCCAACAATTTGTCTATCTATCATATTTTCAATACATGGATCAATTTTGAATAGGTTTTTTTGTAAGAATTTTCTCAATTTTATAGTCCCCTTACGTGATCACAGTGATCTCAATGGACAGTTTTGCCACCGCATGGATCAGTAGGATCAGTTGAGGGATAAGCTGGCCGGCCCAGGAGCTCCGATCAACCAGATGATAGGAGAACATGATGATCATGCAGTTTGTGCCCATTATGTTGACGAGGTGGGCTAGGAAGGAGGGGCCCAACTGTTTGCCGGTGGCGATGTTCTCAGAAAGCTAAAAAAATCAGAAAATAATTCGGAAAAGAATCAGAAATTCAGCCGATTTTGAATCTGGGAATCCTGTCAGAAACTTGAAAGCTTGATTCCTATCAGGTAGAAAGCTAAAATTCCTTTTATTTTTCATTTTTCTAATTGCATCCCACCGAAGATTCATTTTTTTCGTTCTGTTTTTTTTTAATTTTGGGCCCTTAGTCCAATATTATGCCCATAAAATTTCCCTAAGACGTCCATTTTGTCCCTTTTGCGGACCATACCGCATCATTTGCATCAGAAGTTGCAATATATGTATTTAAAAATAACAAAATTTGTCCATTAAAAGAGTTTTAAAATTTTCCGAAATTTATTTATTTTTTTGGAAAAATTATTTTACCATTTTTTAAATCAAAATATCACAAATATAGTTCATAAAAATAAAATTCCTTACAACTAAACTACATAGAGAAAAAAAAAGTTAAATCGAAATTATGCTTTGAACTTTTAACCAAAAAATGCAACAATTTGTTAAGCTTTTGGATCGTGGTCTTTGGCCATTGGCCTTAAAAGAAAGCCCTTAAAAAATATTTTTTATTATATTATAATTTATTGGTTCTGATTAATGTGAACTCACAAATTATTCTTATATAAATATCAAAATTACCTGGTATCGCTCTGTCAAATTGTACTTGTTCTGCATATTAACGTGTTGGTGTTTATAGCGTTTGGTGTTGTAGAGGGTCAGCAGTGCAAATATCTGATGGGTTGAATAATGAATTAGCGATCCTTGCATTTTAGTGAAATGGGTATTTATGTTGTAGCCGATTTGAATCCGTGATCCGAACATTGCCAAACATGGTGGTCAAATGGTTTGAAATCAAAAAAATAAACTTTCCAAACCGTTTGCTTAGCGGATAAAATACATACTGAAAGTTCCAAAAGATCCCATTCATCCGAACAGTTTCAAAACATCATCTGAACATTTTTATCGATGTTTTGATGTATAGAGGATGTTTTGACAATGTTCAGTTGAACCTAATTTGTTGAAACTCTCAGAGTATGTTGTAAACCCAGCCGAAGCTATGTTTTGGTTCTCGACTTTAAATTTGAAAATGTCATGTTTAACAAATGTTTGGCGGATCATGGATTCAAGGTCGGATCATGGATTCAAGGTCGGCTACAACATATATAAGGTCGTAAATTTTTTATAAAATTTTCGGATTTTTTTTGAAACTTGCAAAAATTTAATGAGTTAATGCATTAATTAATTGCTTTATTCTCGGCCATACAATGATCTCGGCAGCACTGAACAAAAGTGCCAAATGGGCCAAAAAGGAGGCGGCCCCGACAGTGTTGATCTGATTGGCCGAGTTGGTCGATGTCGGTGCCACATGATTACTGAGCGCCATCAGCAACTAATAAACATTGTCGGCAATTTTTCCAACAAATATTATTTAAAAATACGGGATTTTAAAATAGTTTGACATGGGCGGAAGGTATACAGCCTATATAGACTTATAAAAAATTAATTTATTCATTAATTCTACTGTATTGCATTTTTCGTTCTTATTTTAGCCAGAAAAGTTGTGAAATATTATGTTATACAATCGAATATATATACCGGAGTTAGGGCTTTAAAAACCGTCAAATGGGCCAATCTGTAGCTTGCTAGGCCGAAAGTATACAAAGTATAGTTTATTTTATACTTTTTCCGAAATACGTCCGAAAGCGAAAATTTTCAGAAATATTTTTTTTTCGCCAAAAATTTCGAACTCTTTGGCCGAAGTTCGAAAAAAAACCAAAAGATAGAGCATAAAATTCTGCACAATTGCTTTTTATAGTTACGGCCTAGCAAGTCTTTAAAAAGTTTCGACCAAATTTTGCAGTTGTCACTTTTTTTTCTTAGCACCATAATACACATATACCATGATGACGATCCAGCCCAAAGTGAACCAGTTGCTCGTCCATTGCTCATAAGTTTCGGCCCAAACCGTGGCCATGGTCCGCTCGATGATCAGAATGTGTCCGATCATGTTGCCGAAATTGATCAGATCGAACGCGATCGGATAGGTTGTGCTGCCAAGCTGGCCCGTGGCCAGAAACCAACAATTTCGGCCAAATCGCACGACGGCATACACTGCGATCGCGGCACTTTGAGCCAAAAGGATCACTTTCAGATTCTTGTGCAGAAGCGAGGAGCGCAGGATGATCTGGCATTAGCAATTTTCAAAAATGTTAACGAAATAGAAATAATGTCATTATACCCGTCTGATACCCCTACTTTAAAAATTAGGGTAGCCCAGGGGAATTGAACCTTATGTTAATTTTTTTTCGAATCCAGATATCTACCACGAAGACAACTGGCACAATAGATGTCTGAACTAATGTGAAAGTGTGTCAATAATTGATTAACATTGATGATCATACGGTATCAGTTTTTGAACAAAGTTTACTGACATGTGAGTTAACTAAAAAATGAATACCATAAGTATCAGTTTTGCAGCAATTTCTACCTTAAAATTGAGCAATGCCATGAAGAACAGAGCTATCAGGGGTATCAATTCCAGAGAGTTCAAAATTATAACAGTGGTGGTAAAGTCAGGAAAGTCAGGAGGAGGAGAAGTGGAAATTGCGGATGAGTTATTCATTGGATCAAAATGGAAGAAAATAATTATTTGAATTTTGCGGATTTAAAAAGAGCTAAAATGAAGCAAATGTTGATTTCGGTGTCCGGACAGAATATCCCCTCGCAGAACATCCCCAAACTGACAAAAAATATCCCCATGTCCAAAAACTTTTCTGTCAGACCAGTTAGACCAAAAATATAAAAAGACATAGTTGTGCAAAATTTGATGCTCTATCTTCTGGTATTTTTAATTTTTCGAAATTCGAACAAAAATGTCGAAAAATCCCCTAAAACCCGTATTTTTCGGTATTTCGGGAAAATTTCGAATTTTTTGGTTCGAATTTCGAAAAACTAAACATACCAAAGAAAGAGCAACAACTTTGCTTTTTATACTTTTGGTCTAACTGATCTAATAAAAAAGTTTTTCGACTATTAAAAATATGGGAGCATCTGAAAACTTTAATTTCCTATTTCATGACCGATAAAATCGATGATAACCTATTAAAGTTGTGAATTTATAGTAGCCAAAGCGAATAACATCAACATGGCAACCGAACCGCTAATGAGATGGCTCTAAAAATAATACAAAAACTTAAAAGTTCTACTAAACCTTGCTAATAAAACAAAAATATAAAGGGCAAAATATGCAGAAAATATGACAAAATATCTGATTTGGGACCGGTACGGGAAAGGACCATTATAATTTTTTATAAAAAAATATAATAAATACTATTAAAAATAATTTTTGACTGATTTATTTTTGTCAATTCAAAAAAATGACCAGGTCACCATCGTAATTTTGTTATAAATCGCCTCTAAATAAATTCTTCGATGAATTTTTGTTAAAATTAGTTTTTTGTTATCAGATAATTTTCAGATGGGGTGACAATTACGCCCTATCTTGCCAACAGGTATGGCTGGATGAAGATTTTAGTCGAACCTTTTAAAAAATAACCATTAAAAAACATAATAGGCACCCTAAAATACACATTTAAATCCAAATAATAAAATCCACATTATTAATTTAAGAATAATAAAATTGCTATGTATTTCTATAAAAATTTCACGGCTTAGCTCAGTATCGAGCGCCAATTTGATCGATCCTTTGAAAAAATAGGTAGATATATTTCAGCGAAAGATGTTCGTTCATAGCGTGGTACGTCTTTTGCAGACCCGACATTTGCAGATCACATTATAACTCGATTTAAACGAAACCTAGAACAATAAGTTTGTTGTCAAAAAATAAAGCAAAAAATTAGTTCCAAAATGAGCCTAAGCTTGTTTGAATAGGACCGTTGTGAAAAAAAATTATGGTCAAAATAATATTTTTGGTCAAATTCCTGATATTTAGGCCATAACTTTTTTTTATTGGACAACTTCATATAACTAAATTTTTGCTCTATTTTTTGGCACTAAACTCGTGTTTTTCTATATTTCGTTTGAACAAAGTTATGATCCACAAATAACGAATTGTCTGAAAATATTGAGTCTGCAAAAGTCGGTACTGTAGTACCTTTTGATCGGAATATTTCCATGAGATTTTCTTTATTTTTTTTAACAAATTTGTACAATTGATAAAAATTAATCTGAAATTATTTTTGTGGAGATTAATTATAATTTCAAAAATTTTTCGCAATAAGTCACAAATAGCGCAATCAATTTTAAGGCGAAAACAACCATATAAAATCAAGAAAAAAATATAATACTTCAATTTTCTCCCTTTCCAAGTTCCCTTTGAGATTATCATAAAAGTATAATTACTGTAAAAAGTCAAAAATCACTTAAGCCAAAAAGAGTGGTTTTAAATTCGAATAAAATCGTCCCAATACTACCACATTTTTCAGCCGAAAATTAAAATTTTTTAATTTGCACAGCTAACTGTTACGATTTTTGTTCTTTTTTTATTGGGTATTTAAAGCTTCTGGAAATGGGTGAATTTCCAAAAAAAAATTAAAATTTGTCTTGCTCATTATGGATAACCCAGTCCTTTATCTCTTATGTGCATTTCTAGCCAATTTGTCCGTTTTCATGGTATAACTTGACAAGAAAATGAATTTACATACAAAATGAACAATTATTTAAATTAAATATATAGGCATTAGTTTAAAAGTGTTACTTTTAAGATTCTAATATTTTTGAGTCTCGGGACTCGACAATTTTTCCCGTAAAATCTTTCTAATATAATTTCCCTGGAATATTGTTGGACGCTGAATGCATTCTGACGTCCATTTTGACGTAATGCTTCATCTTGCATCTTTTTTGACGCTGACGTCTGAATTTTTCTCTTTTTTCTTCAGATTTAGAAGAAAAATTTTCTAACGCAAATGTCAAAAAGTGACGTCATATGACGCATTAGGCAAAAATGGATGTCAGAATCGAATTCAGCGTCCAAAATTACACCAGGGAATAAACAATTTTGAGTTCCGGGATCCAAGAAAATGGGACCGGGACAAAATGGTGCCACAGTTATAACTTTTTTCAGAAGCAACATTGAACAGCGTTTTTGGTATCATTAGATAGCCCTAGATGTTAGCTACAAAACAAGCTAAAGCCCTTTCGAATTGGCTCATTGGAAAAAAGTTATGGCCAAAACAAATCCAAAATCGACCAAGTCCGAAAAATTGAGAGTATTTTGGCCATAACTTTTTTCCCAATGGGCCAATTCGAACGGGCTTTGGCTTATTTTGTAGCTAATATTAAGGGATATCTAATGATAACAAAACGACTTTTCAGCGTTGCTTCTGAAAAAGTTATAATAATTTCTTTGATCATTTTTGCCGACACCATTTCGACCCCAAATCAAGAAAATTAGAGTCCCCAAAGTAGACACTTTTAAACTAGTGCCAATATATCAATATTTTTTCATTTTGATTTTCAGTATCGGTGAATGGCAACACCCATTCGGCCCCTCTGCGTCCCTGCTATTTCACCAATTGGGCCAAAGACAGAGCGGGTAGGGCCAAGTACACGCCGGAGGACTATGTCAGCGGACTGTGCACCCACATCATTTACGCTTTTGCCAATTTCACTGTTGGGTGAGCATTTGGGGCGAAAGATCAAAAAATAATAATTTGATTAGAAAGAAATTTCCTAGGTTTTGGACGATTCAAGCGTCATATATAGCCTCAGATTTCCAAAATATTTTCTGTAAATCCTAAAAATTCTAAAGAAAAAATCAAATGCTTGACTTTATCAAAAAGGACCGATTAATCAATTGCTAATAAAAAGAATTTAAAAAGTTTCTTTGGAATTTTTGAAACGAATTATATGAATTTTTTAATAAATTTATAGCTTACAACATAAAATATTTCGGAAATCAGACGAACATGGTCCCAAAATATTGAAAATAAAGTTGATCTTCAAAAAAATAAATCAGATGCAAGAAAGGATTTTTTAGTGAAAGAACAAGAATAGTATTTAAATTTTCAAATGCCTTGCATTTTTGGACATTTGGACAAGGTTTAATTTTTATTTTTTCGATTTAAAAATATTAGTTTTTTTAGCATTTATTAGTGAAGGCTCTCTTATTCTTACCCTTTTGAGTGATAATTGTTTTTTAGCCCAACCGATCCCTCGGATTTGACATCAAACTCCGACTCCAAGGGTCTTTATGCCAATGGTCTGAAAGTATATAAATAGAACACACTATTAAATGAAAAGAAAAACATTGTTTTCCCAAGAAATTCGACCCCAAACTGAAAACTTTGTTGTCATTCGGAGGTTGGACTTTTTCTACCACCATTACTCTGTTCGAGCAAATGACTTCCAGGTGCCAATTTTGGGAAATCGACACCAATTGCGTTCCCAAAAATAAAAATTATTTTTTTCATGAATTCTGAGGGTTTTCATGGGGCGCTGAAGCTGAACACAAATCCGAACTCCGATTTATCATATATATTACGATGCTAGACATGTTAAGACAACTGTTACCAAGAATACCAAGATTTCAAAAAAGGTTTATTTAATGTGACCAAAAATGTAAATGTTAAAAAGACGAATTGAATAATTATATTTTTCGGATAAAAATATTCATTTAATGGGATAATTATGTTCACTATGCGCTAAAAGGATTTCAAATTTGGGATGAGTGTAAAGAAATACAATATTGTTCATTTCAAAGCTAAAAAAATGAAATTTTAGTCATCTTTGAAAAATCTTGGTAATCTTGGTAAGGGCATGTCTGATATTGTAATATATGAAAAAAGAGGTCTGTTTTGTGTTCAATGCCCCATGAAACCCCTGAGAAGGAAAGTTTTATTAAGATAAAATTAATTTTAATTTTCGGAACCACAATTGGCGAGATTGTCAATTTTTTGAATTTGACCATTTTCATAAATCTTTACAGTTTGACAAACCGAACTAGCTTCATCAAATCAGCCATTGCCTATCTGAGGAAGCACTACTTTGACGGGATTGATCTGGACTGGGAATATCCGGACAACAAAACGAATTTCAACGCATTTTTGAAGGCAAACTTAGGCAGAAATTGTATATGTTGTAGCGGATCTTGAATTTCAGCCGAAGTCAACTTATTAGATGATCATGAAATCTATGATCCGAACATTGCCAAACATTTGCTTAACATGACATTTTTTAGATGTCGATTCAAAAAAACAAATATCCAAACCATTAGTTTGGTGGGGCTACCATACATTAAAAAAGTTTCAAAATATTAGTTCCATCCGAATTCCGAACACAGTCAAAACATAAACATAGGTAGGTATGTTTTACCGATGTTCTGATGTTCGAATGATGTTTTGACCATCGTAGAATGATCAAAATGTGTTGAAACTTTCAGAATTTGTTGACAGCACCCATGCAAACGGTTTGGACACCAAACATGGATCAACATCAATTTGGACATTGGTTTCAAACCATTTGACCCCCATGTTTGGCAATGTTCGGATCACAGATTCAAGATCGGCTAATGGATTCGATTGAAATTCAAGATCGGCTACAACATGTATAAAGGCTAAAATTCAGGAGCTGAAGCAGGCCATCGAGGCGGAAGCCAACACTTGCGACAAAAAGCCATTGTTGGTGAGTGTTGCTGTTTCTGCGAGCACACAGACTGCCAACGCTTCCTATGACATACCCACGATGGCCAAGTTGATCAGAAATTTATGGCCAAAATTTTTAAAATTCTTCGCAGATTTATTGACTTTATGAATCTGATGAGCTACGATTTTCATGGCACTTGGGAATCCGTGACCGGTATGAACTCGCCGCTCTTCGGACATGCCAATGATTCGTAAGCTCTCAAATTTTGGAATGTGGTCAGAGGGATCAAAAACAATGAAAAATATTAAATTTTTAATTTTTAAGACTGGCGCAGCAAATTATTGGGCCGAAGCAGGAATGCCAAAATCGAAAATTGTGGTCGGAATCCCGACCTATGGTGGGATTTTTAAATATTAACTCGAACCAGGACATTTCAGTGTGGCCGTTTCGGCGTGAAGACTAAAAAATTGCTCTCAACTCAACTTAAACGCATCCTAAAGAAATGAATTTGATGTCAATAGATAGGTCTAAATATCTTCTATATAATTGTAAAAGGGATCATGCGGATCGGTCAAGTGAGAAAAAAGTTATGGCCAAATTAAGCCACAAAATCGTGGTTCGGCCAAAGATGTGGCCATAATTTCCTTTTACACTAGGCCAATTCGGAAGGCCTCTCTGGTAATTTTATAGCAGACACTTTGGCCTATCTTTTAATACCAACCTTATTTTTTTCTAGATTGTGTTAAAACTGAGTTATATGCAATTTTCTAGTCTCCACACCGAAACGGCTACGCTGGAACGTCCCTTACCTATATGAAGTTCCAATAGAAACCGGACCGAGACGAGATTTTTCGAGATCTCGATCGAAATCTCGTCGAAATCTCGATCGAACCTAAAGTCCGGTCTCTACTTACAAACTAAAAGTCTCTGACATGCCCATAATCTTACCAAGGCCATGGTTGGACCTTGACAAACCCGGGAACAGAGAACGGCATTGGAGCCGCAGGGACGGCATCGACAGCCACCACATTTGTGCAAGAGGCAGGCATGGGCGTTTATTTTGAGGTGCAAATAATCGTGCTAGGACGTTAAAAAGCCGCCAATCAGGGCCAATCTGGCCGAAAACTTTTTTCCAATCTTACTTTAATGGGAAAAATTATATGTACTATCTTCTGAGTTTTAATTTTTCGAAATTCAGTCAAAAAATTCGAATTTTTCCCGAAATACTTAAAAATAAGGTTTTTATGGGATATTTCGAACTTTTTGTTCGAATTTCGAAAAATTAAAAGTATCAAAAAGATAGAGCATAAAATTTTGCACAATGGCTTTTTGTACTTTCGGCCTAGCAAGCTTTAAAAAAGTCATAGGTCAGATTGACCCATTTGGCGGTTTTTTAATCCCTAGCACCATAAATAACGAGAATTTTTTTTAAAAATTCATTTTTTAAAGTTTTGCGAAATGTTGGCCAATGAGCGAATCGCACAATGGACAATGAGACCAAAGTACCGTACTTGGTCTACAACTCCGACCAATAGTTCAGCTATGATGATGTGGAAAGTGTCACGACGAAGGCATTAATTTATCATTTTTTCCGGATGGGGTGGGGGTCATTAGTAGGGCTAGGATTTTTAGTTTGTAAACTATTTTTTTATTTTCAGTTATTTAGCCGAAATATGCACGAAAAACATCTTTTTAAATGGTTTTGAAGCATTTTAAAGATGGTTATAAAAAACTATAAAAACTATTTTGCCCCTTTTTTGGCTTTAGCAATTATTTGGGGTAATAAACTAAAATAGTTAGCTATTTTCGGGTTTTTAGCAACAAAATATCCCAGCCCTAGTCATTAGTGTCCCGCCGCACGTTAGAGTACCCAAGATAGAAAAATGTTATAATAATTCATGTCAGCTTACAAGATACACTAGAGAAATGGGTTTGATATCGAATCATAGGTCTAAATATCTGCTATAAAACAGCAAAAAAGATCATAAGGAGTGGACACGCAGAAAAATTATGGCCAGATAAGCACAGTATTGGCCATCTTTTAAAAATGTGTGTATTTTGACCAAAACTTTTTTTTGCAATGGGCCAATCCGAATGGGCATAGATTCATTTTGTAGCTATTTTTTAGCTCTATCTTTTAACATCAAATTCCTTTTCCTAGGTTTCGTAAAAGAAATATGAATTGAAGGATCACATAAAGAATAACAAGGAAAATTGTAATTGGATTAAAATCAAGAATCAAATGGGAACAAATACCGATATAAAATATTTAAAATTTTGTTGAAATTTTTTTTTGTAAATATTTACTACCTTATTTTCTGTGTTATAGGGAGTCTAATTTTTTAGCCCCCTGCAGAGGAGGGGTCTATTACAGATGGACTATTGCAGAGGGGGTCATAATACAGGAAATACGGTATTCAATACTTACAAGTTAAATCCTTAATAATACAAGTATATTTAAAATTCTTTCACATATCAAGTTCGGTCCTTAAAATTTTTATTATTTTCAGGTCAAATGGATTCAAAAAAATAAATTCGCCGGCGCCTACGTTTGGACCCTGGACTTTGATGACTTCAATGGAAAGTGCACGGGCAATAAATTAGGCAAAAAAAATTGGGAAAATAGAAAATTTTATTTTCACCATTTTTTAGGTCGTTACCCCTTGATTGGGACCATTGCTCGCGAGCTCGGTGGCGTCAAAGTCTCCTAAACACCTATATCCGCGATGTCGAAAGTATTTTGTTTTATTTTATTATTTTAATCAGAAAAAGTAGCAAGAGTGCCTAAAATGAAGATGATGAATGATAATGATCATTCATTATAGTACGGATTTTCAAATTGGAATTTTCGTTTTACATTTTCATCATCGTCAGAAAAATAATTTATTTGTTTTTTTTAATTTTAACATCTTCCAAATTTTTTACAGTAGATTATTCCTTTCTCTATCTCTCTTCATAAAGACCGGACAAAATCAAAAATTTACAAATTTTACCAAAATTTATAATATTTAAGTGATTTGATAATATATAATAATAATAATATTTGAGTGATTTGAATTTTTATAATTTTATTCAATTTTGAAAATATTTGGGAAGAAATATTCAAAATGAAAAATGTTGAAAATATTACCCCGGCTATCCCAATCAGGACCCACCCCAGTGAATTTTCTTTAAAAATGAAATTTTTAATTGGTGCACAATTGTTCCAGAATAATTTAATAAATATACATAAAAGGGAATAGCTCATAAATAATATGTAAATTAAAATTTGAACCTTTACAAAAACCAAATTTTTGATCACTCGGAAAATCATCCCCAATATGTCTGAAGCATGCGGAAGTGTTGTTCGGACTCGGATTGGATTTTGGCCAAATTTCTGGCCGGTACCATGGACACATCGGTCACCCGATTTTGGCTTGGATTTAATCGGCAAAAAATCCGCCCAAAAATGCACTTCACAATGCCGCCAAAATCCCGGTTCAGCTTTGGGTGGAATCTGCAAGAAATAAATGATCTTTAATAGACATAATTTTTTATAAAAACATAAAAACCAGCCAAAATTATAAAATTTTCTAAAAAAAATTCGCTTTTTAATATAATTAAGTAAAAATGCATTCGTTACGGGATCTCTCCACCCTTCGTATCCAATTTCTAATAAACGGTATCTGATGAGGGGCCTGGATATTCTTATATTTATTAAAAATTTGCTTACATTTGGCATAATTATTACAAGAATTGCTATATGTTTGCAATACTTTTTTCAAAATTTTGCACAAATTTTTTGGCAAAATTTTGTACTAATTTTTTTGGCAAAATTTTGTACTAATTTTTTTGGCAAAATTTTGTACATTCGTAGAAGATTGGGTCAATTTTACAATTCTTATAAGAATTTTCTCTATTTTTCCCTTTCTTACGTGATCCATCCATAGTTATATTTTAAATATATTTACATTACATCAATTGGCCATACTGGAAAAAAGATAATATTTTATTCCGACATTATTTTAAATAGTTAAATAATGATTTTGAATAATGCTGTTAATTCCGCTTAATTTTTTTTGGAACTCGAATAATGCTGGTAACCAATATATTGTCAAAATTCATGAAATTGTTCCTATTGACCGCATTTTGCGAGAAAAAAAACATCCACAATGTATTTAATATATTTCATACATAATATCATGGTCTAATTTTTTTACCCGACATTTGCGCCCCAATCGTTATAACTCGGTTCAATAACAACCTAGAGAAACGAATTTGGTGTCAAAAAATAAAACAAAAAATGAATCTTAAGCTCACTCGAATTAGTCCAATAAGAAAAAAATTATGGCCAAAATACTATAAATTTGGCCGAAACCATCTATTTTGGTATAACTTTTTTCTTATTTTACTAATTCGAATGAGTTTTTGCTCTTTTTTAGCTAATTTGTTGCTCTATTTTTTGCAGTAATCTCATTTCTCTAGGTTGTGTTTGAATCGAATTATAACGGATGGTGTGCAAATGTCGTGACACAGATTTTTTCTCCATTTTTTTCTCTCCACAAATTTTCTCCATTTTTGCCCATTTTTCTTACGTGATCACAGTGATCTCAATGCACAGCTTGGCCATAGTGTGGATAAAAAGGANAATTCCGTGACACCAGCTGGTAGGAGAACATGACAATCATGCAGTTGGAGCACATGATGTTGACGAGGTGGGCCAGGAAGGAGGGGCCCAGCTGTTTGCCGGTGGCCATGTTCTCCGAAAGCTCAAAAATTCAGAAGATTATGGAGGTGTTTTGTATATAGGCTTTTCGTACACTTGATGTTTACAAATTTCTTTCCCAAACGTGATAGCTCAGTCGGCTTAAACACAATTATTGGAAAATTACAATCAAACTAAATGGTTCAAAAATTTTTTTATTAAATTTTTAGGGTTTTGGTGCCATTCTAGAGGATTTTCGTAACTATTTATTATTATTTCTCTTTAGCATTTACTTGGTAACGTTCTGCCAAATTGTACTTGAGCTGTATGTTTTGATTATAACGTTTGATGTTGTGGAGGATCAGCAATGCGAATATCTGATCAGGTTAAAAAATGAAATCCCGAATTTTCCCCCAAAAATATTTGTTGATTATTGATTCTGGGTTTCAGACTACTACATATAAACCTAAACAACCAAAAAATCTATTTAAAATTGTTTAATAACCCAAATTCCCTCCAAAACAGGTGAAAAAATTTTAAAAAAATATGCGGAAAAATCAATTTAACATTTTGATTAATCGAGTTTCGTTGAAATTTTTTGAAATTTTCAATTATACGAAATATTTTATATCCAAAATAAGTAAATATGTTTTGTTTTCATTTTCCCATGTAACTCGGCATATGTTAAGCTCAATGAATCAGATTTGGCTGAAATTCAGAAAGGCTAAAATATGCATACCGTAAAACCTGTATTACAACCCCCATTTTTCTTTTCCACATATAAAAATGCAAATTTTTGGCTAGTACCCCCTGGGGCTATAATGCAGGGGGGTTATATTTTTCAACCCCTCTCCAGAGGGGGTCTATTACAGGGGGTTCAATTGCAGGGGGGGTTATAATACAAGTTTTACGGTAATTTAATACATAAATTGAGGATCCTAATTCCAACTAATCTCTTAAGTGAAGAATTTTATGAATTATATTTTCATGAATTCCATTTGGCATACAATGATCTCGAAAGCACTGAACAAAAGTGCCAAATGGGTCAAAAATGTGCCGGCCCCAATAGTGCTGATCACATTGGTGGGGTTGTTCGATATCGGCGCCACATGATTACAAACCACCATTAGTAACTAAATTTTATTTGTTATAATAATAAAATAACAGAATCCATTAAGATAATTTATTTTTAAACGTAAAGTAGTAAAAAAAAACTAAAAAATTTATTTCTTTCACTGCCTAAAAATACTTTGAAGCCATTAAACACATGTGTTAATAGCTAATTAAATGAGTAAAAAAATAAATTGGGTAATAACCTAAAAATCTTTCATAATAATGATATAATTGAAATTGATCATCCCTAATGGCTTCAAAAAATAAACAATCAAAAAAAATTCCATATGCCCTTATTAGGAAGGAATGACCATAGAATGATGATATATTATAAAAAGGTCGAAATTACTGCATACTTAAAAATCAGAACAAATATACCGTATTCTCTCTAAAATAAGGCCTCCCTCTAAAATAAGGCCCCTCTCTAAAATAAGGCCCCCTTTATGAGATTTGAATAAATTATTTTTAATCAATTTTGCTTTTTTTCTATAAATGCAAATTAATAATTTTTTATTTGGGATAAAATGAATAATTACGAAAAAAATTGATTCCTTCTGACAATGATGGGTTAAGCCAGAGGTGTTATAAAGCAATACACTGGGGAGAATTCTTCAAAATAAAGAATACTTTTTAAAAAATTCGAATTAATATGTATTTTATGCATCCATAATATCTCGTTTACCTTTTTGCTTCTTAATTCTGTCAAATTCATCTTTTCGTAAAAATTCTTTAATTCGCTATATAGGAGGCATATCTTGTTAGTTTAGTTTTTAAACTATCAAGAAAAAATCTAACTAATATTTTAAAAAGAATCATAAACTTTAAGGGCTTTTTTTCTTTTTTTTTAATCGTGATAGGGACCGCCTGAGAATAAGAAAATTTAATCTTTTTCTTAAAAAAATTGGTCATTTTTAACAACTTTTATGTTTTGCCTTCTCCGACAACCTTTGGAAAAAATAAGGCCTCTCTCTAAAATAAGGCCCCTCTCTAAAATAAGGCCTCCCTTCGGAGGTGGTTGAAAAAAATAAGGCCTAGGCCTTATTTTAGAGAGAATACGGTATACATTATAACTCGAGATGATGTGATTTTAATAATCTTCTCTATAATAATCCAAAAAAATCGATTTCATATAACCCTAAAATGGATGTTACCATAATGATAATCCATGCCGTACTGAATCCGTTGCCTGTCCGCTGTTCATAACTCTGGGCCCAAACAGTGGCCATCGTCCGCTCGATGATCAGAATGTGGCCGATCATGTTGCCGAAAGTGATCAGATCAAATGTGATCGGATAGGTTGCACTCCCAGGTTGACCCGTGGCCAGAAACCAACAATTTCGGCCAAATCGCACAACGGCATACACTGCGATCGCGGTACTTTGGGCCAATAGGATCACTTTCAGGTTCTTGTGCAGAAGCGAGGAGCGCAAAATGATCTGAAATTTGCAGATACCGTATTCTCTCTAATATAAGGCATATGCCTTATATTTTTCGATCACTTTCGAAGGGGAGCCTTATATTAGAGAGGGACCTTATAATATAGAGAGGCCTTATATTTTCCAAAGATGTATTTTCGAAAAAATAATTCATTATTCAATTGATTACGATTCAAGAAATTTTTTTAAATCTTTTTAAATATTTTTTTAAATCATGTAATCTTTTTTGCAATTTTATAGCAGACATTAGAGCTATCTTTTGACACTAAAATCATTTATCTAGGTTTTACCTAAAAATTTATAATCATTTTTCTGGCGCGGGGGAAACGATCGGNCTTTTTATGCCAATCACTATTCCGACTCCTCCCGGCCTTCTCTTCGCTCCTATTATTTATTTCCTTCGACAAATAAACATATTGATTATTTGATCCGCTATTGGTATTTGGGTTTCCTCCGAATTGTACTTATCCCAAATACACAATAATTGGCGCAGTCAGCCAGTTCTTTGAATTCTACTTGAGCAAAAGCGGTTTTCTACAAATTTTACCCTTCGAAAAAGGCTTGTACTTTGATTTCGGGAAGAAACAAGTACTCATACACAGCCTTCACAAAGCTTGTACTTTTGCACTCGGGCTGAAGCAAAGTACTCTACCCAAGCTTTTTCTTCAAGCCTATCACTCAACTGGGCGTTGGTGATCGAGTTTGCGGGAAGCAAACCGGGCTTCTTTAGTTTCATTAGTAATCCTAGGCTTGGATAATATTGAACACATCGCATCCTTCGAGCACCTATCCACCACGTAAAATCGATAAATTGATTCATCATGGCCGCCATCTCAGCAGCACAGCTACAGCAAATGATCGACTCTTTCCAAATGATGGCACAGCAGTTGCAAGCCAACTCTTCAAATGCTGGAGCGACAAATGCTGCAACCCTCGCCTCGACATTAGAAGCCAGGATTGGCAAATTTCTGTATGATCCCGAGATGGGACACACCTTCGACCAGTGGTACAAGCGATATGGGAATTTCATCGAAGAAGACGGCAAAGATTTGGATGATTCCGCTAAAGTGCGCTTACTCGTCGGGAAATTGGGCGATGCGGAATACTCACGGTTCGCTGACAGCATTCTTCCGCAATTGCCCGACAAATTGATCTTCAAAGACGCGGTCACCAAACTGAAAAGTGTCTTCAGTGATACCCGCTCCGTATTCGTCCGTCGCTTCGAATGCTTGAAAATGAAGCAGCAACCGGGCCAGGACATCGGCACCTTCATTTCCACGATCAATGCGGCCTGCGAAAACGCTGACCTGACTCTCTCCAAGGAGACACTCAAGTGTTTGATTATGGTAGTCGGGTTGCACGACGAATTTCACGATATTCGTCAAAAGTGTCTCCAAATGCTCGAGGAAGCACGAAAGAAAAATGAGTCCCTAACATTGGAAAAGCTTGGAGAAGAATGCCGTACTCTGCAGCTGCTCCGGGAAAGCGCCCAATCATTGGCCAACACCGAACCTTCCACCAATGCTTTGAACGCGAAACCACAACAATGGAGAGAAAACTGCTCCTCACCCACTATGATCCCAAACTTCCAATCGTGGTTGCCGCAGATGCATCGCAACACGAGATCGGAGCTACAATCAGCCATATTTTCCCTGACAAATCCGAAAAAGTCATCGAGCATGCCTCGTTTTCATTCACGCCTGCCCAGCGGAATTACAGCCAGATCGAGAAGGAAGGCCTCGCATTGGTATTCGCCGTTCAAAAATTCCATCGGATGCTATACGGTCGTCACTTCACATTACAGACGGACCACAAGCCACTTTTGGCAATTTTCGGCCCCAAAACAGGCATCCCGATTTACGCGGCGAGTCGACTCCAAAGATGGGCCCTAATTCTCACGAACTATGATTTCGATGTGAGATACATCAAAACGGAATCATTCGGAAAAGCAGACGTCCTTTCTCGTCTCATTGCGGACTACCCACGTCCAGAGGAGGATGTTCTGATTGCCAACATCTGCACAGAAACGGAACTCTACATTAACTCGATCCACGGGGAAACTTCGAATCCACTTCCTATAACAGCCGAAGAGATTGGAAAGGCTACGGAAGAGGACCCCGTCCTGCAAAAATTGGCTACAAAAACAATTCAGGGATGGCCCCAAAAATGCAAAGATCCCGATCTCATTCCATTCTTTCCAAAGAGGCACGATATTTCAAAAGTGGAAAGATGTTTGGTGTTTGGAAATCGCACCATCATCCGTTCAATTCTCCAAAAATCCATTCTGAAAGCACTCCACTTCGTTCATCCCGGAAACGTCCGCATGAAGGCCATCGCCAAGGAACACGTCTACTGGCCGGGTATCAACGCGGAAATCGAAAAATTTGTCCGGACATGCGACGAATGCCAAAAAACAGCCAAAATTCCAGCAAAAATTCCATTGAACCCATGGCCAATTCCGTCACAGGTCTTTGAACGAGTGCACATCGATTTTGCAGGGCCGTGCCAAGAAGGATACACTTACTTGCTCGTCATTGACTCATATTCCAAGTGGCCAGAAGTGTACCGAATGGGCAGTACAACGGCTAAAGCCACCATTCAGACACTCCAAGCATTGGTCAACCGACTTGGCATACCAAAAGAAATAGTTTCGGACAATGGCCCACAGTTTCGGTCATTCGAATTCGCCGAATTCTGCCGAGAAAATTCCATCAAGCACACCTTTACCCCACCATTTCACCCCCAGTCAAATGGACAAGCGGAGAGGTACGTCGACAGCTTCAAACGAGCGATGCAAAAAAGTCGGCATGAGAAAGATTGGGCGGAAAAAGCACTGCTTGCCTACAGGACAACTCCACATTCAGCATTGAACGGACATTCCCCTGATCAGTTGTTCCTGGGACGCAGACTTCGCACCCAGACTTACATTGTTGCACCCTTCCGGAAAAGAGCCGAAGGATGATTCGAAGGCAGAAATTGTTCAGCAACTAGGGTACTTCAAGAAGGAGTACAATTCCAAAATGTCCCAACAATTCAACCAAAACATGGTACAAAGTTGGTCGAGTACACTGCCGGAGAACAGATTTTTCTACTAAATTATCGATTCGGCAAAATCCATTGGTTACCCGAATTGAACGTGTGCAAAATTCTCCGACTTATCGGGTCCGCGTGCCGTCCCTCGGAAGAGATGTCCATCGGCATGCCAACCAGCTGCGTCGCCGCCTTCCCCTGGACATGGAATCGTCCAACCCAGAAAAAGTCCCAACTCCACCGAAAGATCGGTCGGACCAGAATAAGAATCCCAGGGACAGGTCCACAAGGCCACAGCGGAACTGAAAACAGACCCGCTTCCTGCAAGTGGACCCAAGCCAGAAGTCCTACGATGGCGGAGAGGCAAAAACTTAAACGGGGAGATGTTGGATCCCTATTGACTTTTCATATTTTGGCATTTTATCACTCTCTCCCTTTTGTCTCTGCTTCTCTGTCATTCCCTTTATAATGGTTAGGCAAGGAAGTGTATAAGCGAAAAATACGGTTAGTGATAAGGCTGAGGAGGGCTGGAAGAGAAGCGAGGATAATAAATAAAGGAAGCTGTTTATTTGTATAACTAATAAACTAAGCGATAACCATAAACCCAAAGGAGGCTTAACATGAATAGGGTTTATGTGTTATCTCCAGATTAGCTTAGAGGAAGTGTGCCATTCTTATTTTTTGGACAAATTTTACCTTAAAGTTGAGCAATGTCATGAAGAACAAAGCTATCAAAGGTATCAGCTCCATGGAGTTCAAAATTGTGATTGTCTTGGAAATCACAATGTCATGAGAAGAGGGAGTTGTGGATGAGTTATCCATTTGATGAAATAATAAAATTGGTGAAAAAATAAAATTTTAAATTTTAAAAGATGTAAAATTGTTAAGTATTGAATATTTTCTGGTTGATCGAGCGTTGATTGCTGAAAATAAATTCTCAAAAAATGGTAAATATTTTAAGCTCGATCTATAAAAGGTTAAAAAATGCACATTTGTGAAAAATTTTGACAAATAGTCTCTGATTTTTTTTTGTAAAAATAGTTTGTATACTAATTCCAAATGGCAAAAATATAAAAAAAATTTAGCCATTTTCATGAGAGTTTTTATTTTGGAACTTTTTCAGTTTTGCTATCAAAAATCCTATATTATTATAACTTTTACCGTTAAAATCGTGGCATAGCTAGGCTCAAGCCTTTAATTATGGACCAAATGGCATTTTGACGGTACTAACAGCGGGCAAAACCCTACCTAGGTGCATATTAACTAAATAAAATTAAAAAAAATATAGGGAAAATTTGTTATTCATGTGTTCATGAGTTGAAAAATTGGATGAAAAAGCGGTAAAACACCTTCAAAGATTTGTGTGAAAAATTAGATTAATAGGCAACCGAAAACTTTGCCTTCCGATTACAAAATCTCCGTACTGATCTGCTGATGTATTGTTTGGGCTAAAAGTGCAAAACTTTGATATCGTGCATGTATACACTACCTAATGTCTAACAAGTATATAATTAAATCGACTATTTTCTGGGTGAAGTCTTCAGAAAGTTTTTGACAAACTGTTGTGGGAACGCGATGCACAAAGTTGTATCTTTTCAAAAAAATTTCTAGCCAACCATTAGATGCCTTATTAAATGTAAAATTAAAAAAAAAACAAAATTTAAAAACTCCTTAAAATCACCACAATGTGGTAAGAAAATTTTTTTTGCACATGTTAAACTTTTTTTACACAACATTTTTCTCGTCAGAAGAAGAAGAAAAATTTTCAAAAAAGGAATCCATTTATGTAGGAAAAATATGTGATCTGACCCCGTTTGACCCTTTGTTTTCACATTTGAATTTCATGTTGGCATGTTCCCCCATTTCGATGTTTTGTCCCCGCTGATTTTTCCCCTTCCTATTCATTCATTCTTATCCTCACTCGTTCGATTTGGTAGGGATTGGGCGGGTCGTGTATTGTTTTTATTTTGTGCGTGAGCGGAATAAAAGGATTATTATTCCGATCTTCGATTGAATTTGGAAAGGGTTAAGAAAACCCTATAGTCCTCGTTTTTTGTACTATTTTTATTTCATTAAAAAATCAGAATGAAAACAAAAAGGTCATGCATCATATTTGTGATAGATCGTCAAAACATACAAAAATTTGAAAGGTCACAATTAAAACCCACCACTGATAAGATGAAGTCGAAAATAGTAACCCCCTCCCACAGCTGTGGTTGAAAAATAAGACAACCCTCCCTTTAGGAGTCCCCTCAATAGACCCCACTCTGGAGAGGGGTTGAAATTAAATTGATATCTATTTTTAATAAAAATTTTATACTTTTAAACGATTTTTTATCGAAATTCGGCCAATCTATTTAGTGTGTGTAATAAGTTTGAGGGATTTATTTATTTAATTTGATTTAAAAAAAATAATTTTATGAAATTGGCGAGCAGGGCTCAAAACTTATTACACACCCTAAGTACATAATAAAACATCATTGTTCCCAATAAGCCTTCAACATCCGGAAGTGTTGTTCGGATTCGGAGTGGATTTGGCCCAAATTTCTGGCCGGTACCATGGACACATCGGTCACCCGATTTTGGCACGGATTTGATCGGCAAAAAATCCGCCCAAAAATACACTTTACAATACCGCCAAAATCACGGTTCAGTTTCGGGTGAAATCTGCAAAAAATAAAGTGACTTTAATAGGTATAAAATTTTTTATATAAAAATACAAACCAGTCTAAATTATGAATGTTATTTAAAAATATTATTGTTTTCTTAAATTTAAAAAATTAAAAAGTTAATGTTCTCTCGATTAATGTTATCTAATCGAGGCTAGAACTGTTTTCACAAAGTTACTCTATAATGGATCTGTGGAATTTCTAATACCGGTATGTGATATAAAAAGGCCAAAAGATAGAGCTTACATTTTTGCACAACTTTACCTTTATACTTTTGGTCTAACGAGGTCTAAAATAAAATATTCCCTTCAATTGTCCTTTCTAACGAATTCTTCACTGTCGAATTATCCGGACACGGGATTGACAGGCAACTTTTCACTTTTAATGGATAATACTGGTCAATTAATGTCTAAAAATCCAATGACCCTATTTGATTTTTCTGATATTTGAAACCACACATATCAAGATGGGTACGCCTACTACTACTACTACTTTAAATATTTTGTATTGATTATGCAATTTTTTGTATGAATTTTCTCCATTTTTGCTTTTTTCACTTACGTGATCACAGTGATCTCGATGGATAGCTTGGCCAGAGCATGGATAAAAATGACCAGTTGAGGTACCAGTTGGCCGGCCCATGAGCCCCGGTCCACCAGCTGGTAGGAGAACAAGATCACAATGCAGTTGGAGCACATGATGTTGACGAGGTGGGCCAGGAAGGAGGGGCCCAGCTGTTTGCCGGTGGCCATGTTCTCGGACAGCTCAATTAATGGGGATATTTCATACTTTGGCTTTTCGTAAACCTGAAGGTTTGTACATTTTGTTACCTGCCTTTTTTAACTAATTAATAAACTTATACGCAATTTTTGGTGGAATTTTTATGCTAGCAAGCATAAAATTAGTATTACAGTTGGAATAAAAATGACTGAATAGTCAAGATGTGCAAGGTGCCAAGACAACAATATAACGTATTTCCTGTATTAGGACTCCTGGGGATTTATTTTTCAATCCCCCTCCAGGGGGTCTATTACAGGGGAGGATTAATTGCAGTGGGTGACTTAATACAGTAAATACGGCAGTGGATGAAAATAGATGGGAAAACTTTTCGTTTTGAATAAATCTCGTGTTAATAAAATTAAAAATTTTACATCATTTTTTCATGAAAAATTTAGAGTAATTTTTTCAAACAAACTGGGGTAAATGATCCAAATTTTCTTAGAAGACCTTTATTTATTTATTATAAGCAATTTACTTGGTATCGTTCTGCCAAATTGTATTTGCTCTGCATATTTTGGTTATAGCGTTTGATGTTGTAGAGGATCAGCAGTGCGAATATCTGATCAGATTAAAAAGGAAATTGCGCATTTTATGTTTTTTATTGAAAAAATTGCTTGATTATTAATTATGAGTTACAAAAATAAAAATCCAAAAAGCAAAAAATTATAATCAAAAATATTACTAATCTAATATTTCCTTCAAAAAATATAAATGAACATACAATGATCTCGGCAGCACTGAACAAAAGTGCCAGATGGTTCAGAAATGTGCCGGCCCCGATGGTGCTGATCTGATTGGTCGGGTTATCCGTTGCCGGAATCACGTGATTGCAAAGCAGCATTAGCACCTAAATTTTGTTGGCATAATGTGTGATACCTTCTATAAATTGAATTTTTATAATGGAAAAAACTTTAGAAGGACAAGTTCAAAAAATACCCTTTTTTGTTTTTTTAATAATATTCTTTTGAATGGGTTCAAAAAGCTACAAATCCATTTATGTTCCATTTTCTAGTGAATTCAAAAAAAAATTTCATAGTTCCCCCCTTTTAATGAGGAGACCACAATATTTAAGGGACCCCTCTAATATAACGTTTTATGAGAGCGATGATTCGCTTGAATAAAGGAATCACTTTATTTTAAATTATAAATTTATTTATTGTTTTTATTACCAAGAATGGATTGAAAAGGGGCCTATAAGGGTCCCCCTGGAAATGTACATTAATATAATGTACATAAATCAATAATTTTCTCTATTTGGGTATCAACTTATTCCCGGTCTTGGGGCATCCAAATCGACTTTACCATAATGGTGATCCATGCCGCACTAAAGGCATTGGACGTCCTTTGCTCATAACTCTGGGCCCAAACCGTGGCCATGGTCCGCTCGATGATCAGAATGTGCCCGATCATGTTGCCCAAAGTGACCAGATCGAACGCGATCGGATAGGTTGCATTGCCGAGTTGTCCCGTGGTCAGAAACCAACAATTTCGGCCAAATCTCACAACGCCATACACCGCGATCGCGGCACTTTGGGCCAAAAGGATCACTTTCAGGTTTTTGTGCAGAAGCGAGGAGCGCAGGATGATCTGAAATATGCAGAAACTAGAAAAAAAATTTAAATAATGGCAACGAAATAATGCTAGAATGGTTTTTTTTGTTATTGTGTATAAAAATGGATAGATTCCTTGGGAATCGAACTTGTGTTAATTTTTTGGTTGAATCCAGGTATTCTACCACGAGGCTATCTGGTAGATGTCTGGATTACCGTATAACCTCTATTAACTCCCCACTTCCAATTAGAGATCGGACTTTGGGTTCGAGATCGATCTCGATTCGAGATTCTCGAAAAATCTCGATCTCAAAAAATCTCGATGAAAATTTTTCGAGATCTCGATCGAGATTCGAGATTTTCATCTTTTGATAAAATAATTTCGAAAAAATTCACAAATGAGATTTAAAATGGTAATTAATCAATGAAAGAGAAGGTTCAAACCAAATTTAATTCACATTCTATTTTTCTGTTATATAATTCGTATTCGACCTAAACCATACCTGAAATAAGAGGAGCGGGGGAGGTCAACCAAAATTTTTAAGAAGGTACGGGGGAAGGAGGGGTGATCTGCAGAAAAATTTACGAAGGTGATATAAAAATTCATATAAAAATTCACATGCCGTATTTATGTGAAGAAGTTTAAAAAAGAATAAAAGGATTTAATACTATTAGGTATTTAGAAGTACCTAAAATTAGCAATTTATTTTTAAGACAATGGACCAATTGGTAGAATTTAGAATTTGTACCTGAGATATAGAAGATTTTGCTTAAGATTTAGAAGATTTTACTTAAGATTTTACATATTTAGTAACAAGATTTACGTGGAGATTTTATTTTGCTTTCGAAAATATTTCGAGATATTGCGAGATTTTTCGAATTTTTTGAGGTTTCGAGATTCTCGAAAAATCTCGAATCTCGAAAGATCTCGAAAAATGCCCAAAACTTTCGAGATCGATCTCGATTCGAGATTTTTCGAGAATCTCGAATCGAGATTCTCGAAAAATCTCGAATAATCTCGTCTCGATCCGGTCTCTACTTCCAATTAAGAGCCTACTCTCCAATATACCCCCCTCCTCTCTGAAGAAACTCTAGTGGAAAACTCTAACAACCCTTCCTCTCCAGAGGGGTTGAAAAATAAGATCCCATGAGGTCCTAATAGAGTTTTTGAGGTAAATACTATAAGAGGAAGTGTGCCATGCTCAGTTTTGGACAACTATTACCTTAAAGTTGACCAAGGCCATGAAGAACAGGACTATTAGAGGTATCAGCTCCACCGAGTTCAAAACAACAATTGTCTTGGTAACCACAATGTCAAGAGAAGAAGTTGCGGATGAGTTGTTATCCATTCCTACCCTACATTTTTTAACTACTTTTTATGTATTTTAAAATTTAAAATACCTGCGTAATTATCACATCGATGACAAGGTATGTCTTCGAAATAATTAACTTGCTTACAATTTAAAAATTTATTTAAATTTTAATAAATATTACCAGCTTAAAAACTTTCATTTTTTTAATTTGAGGTCGTAGGTTTCTAGCTAGGCAGATTAAAAAGAGTGCAACTTGACCAATAGTCCTTAGAACTTTATACCTAGCCATGTCATAAGTTCAAAAATTTGCAGAAAATTTTATTCATTTTTTGGATTTCAAGAAAGCAGTTTTTATTTCGAAATTTGTTCAGAAATCAGAAGAATTTTTAAGTATAAAAACAAAAAACTTTCTGTATAACGCCACCTTTAAAATCATAGCATAGTTATGCTTAACCAGGGCTTCCAGATGTATTTTTTTAAAGATTTGTACTTTTTTTGAAGGGTCCCAATCTTTAAAATTTTAAAAGTACTTTTTGATCAGTACTTTTTTGGACCATGGGTGTACTTTTGTAATTTTGTTGGATTTTAGAAAAAAAATTATGCAAAAAATGACCAATTTTTTTAAGGAAAGTTGCCTAAATTTTCAAAAAAAATTCCGGTGGCCCCTATCGGGACCGCCAGCATCCCACAAACAATGGATTTTCTTCAATAGGTAAAAGGCCTAAAAATGACCAGTTTTCTTAAGGAAAGTTGCCTAAATTTTCAAAAATTTCTCCGACGGCCCCCTATCGGGACCGCCGGCACTTCTTAATAACACTGAAAATGTACAAATTTTCTTAAGAAATATTTAAGTCACAAATTCTCAAAATGTTATACAATGATTTCCTAAGGTGGACACAGAAAAGGCGCTCCTGTTGGTTGCCGCAAACCAATTTGATATGCAATAATGTTTACTAAAAATGATATCGATTGGAAAAAATCGATAAAAATGATATCGATTATTTGATATCGATTGGAAAATTTAACATTTTTAAGAAGTGTACTTTTGGACCCTAAAATCTTTAATTTTTATCCTGTTGTACTTTTTCAGGCACCCTTGACTTGGAAGCCCTAGGCTTAACCTATAATTATGTATGACCAAATGGCATTTTTAACATATTCCCATCGGCGGGCAAAACTCTATTAATTAACTACCAAAATAACAAATTCTACGGGAAATTGTCGAACATTGTACATCTACATATAATTATGTCGTCCATGAGTTGATGTTGGAAGAAAAAGTGGTAAAATGCTTACAAAAAATTATATGGAAATTAGATTAATATGGCATAGCAACCGAATACTTTCGTCCATCAGACTATAAAATATCTGCTTTTTGCGTGTTATGAAATTTGTGAAGAATTTCAATCCAATTTTTAGGGTGATTTTTAAATAAATTTTAGTGGATGGTGAGAATAATTTGTCATTTACGACATGCAATGCTCAATTCTAGTTCACAAATGCGAAAAATTCACCGAAATAAAAAAAAAATAAAAACGTGATAGGGACTAAAAGACAGATACCATATATTCTCTAATAAAGGCATCCCTCCTTATAAGGCCCTCTCTAATAAAGGCCCTCCTTCGGGAGTGAGAAATATATGGCATCCATTGTCGAAAGAAAGACCTTAAATGGACAATAGTGAAAATTTGAAAACCCCCTGCTTAAGTTCCGAGGTTTTTTGCTCAACTTTTTTTTCTTATTCAGAGTCAGAGTTTACTAAGGTTTTTAGTGTTAAGAAAAAATAAGGCTTCCACAAGGAATCATTCAAAAAAAGCCTTCGCTCGGAAACTCAACCCTCTATTTCTTACAAAAATATTTCCTATATGCTTACATATCTGAAATATATTTATGTTTTTTCCTATAAAAGTAGTTTCTAGTTTATTATATTTTATTTTACAATAAAATTAAATCATATTATGCATTAATATGTTTAAAATGTAATTCAAAGGGTACAATTTTTAAATAGAACGCATAAAACGGTAAAAAGTCCTTTGGCTAACAATTTACAGTTAGCAAACCCTAAAAGGGAGAAAATAATATATTTTTGGGTTGGAAATTTTTACAGAATCAATAGATTTTTTACGCCAAAAATGTAACTTAACCTTCAGGTTATGGTATAGCAATGGCATTTTTAATGTCCAACCTCCAATTAAATGCCAAAAATTTTAGCGCATAATAAAAAAGTAAAATAAGCAGAAAATATATTGAACTTTTGCCGCCTAAAATTACATGTCCTTGAATTGTGATATTGGCCGAAGAAGTGAAAAATACCAAAAACTTGGTACTTTCCTGTTAACGGAGAGGAGGGCTTAATAGGGGGATGCAAATTTCAAAATTAAAGCTAAAATATAGAATGGGTACTGTATGGTTCGTGATTTTTTAAAGCCGAATTTTTAAATATGCCACCCCCCCCTTATATTTTATACTTAAAAATTCTACACAACTTTGTCGCTGAAAGTTTTGATCGAGCAAGATCTAAAACATTTTTTTGGGTTAAACAATTTCTCGTTAGCGGGCTTTTGGGGGAAATGACATAGTATCCAAAATTACGCCATGGAAAAATTCCTAGTTTAAAACCCAATTAAAACCAATATTGAATACAGAAATAATTCATTTTGTAAGAGTTATTTTATTGGTTGATTTTTATTTTTTTTAAAGGGGAGACAATTAAGAAGCCAGATTGAAACTGGCCCATTTAGTCTTTAAAAAGTTTTCCGATAATTTTGAGCAAAATGCCAAATTTTAGCTTCCGCGTATGGGACAACGATCTCTGATTGCTAATTTCATTATGCCAAAAAAGTGTTAGCGCACAATTTGGTAAGCAGAAAAAACGTAATTTTATTTTGAAACCATTTATTGTATTCTTTACACGTCTATAAAAATATCTTTCTTAATTTTTATCGGATAAAAAATGATAACATATGTACCCTTCAAAATTACTAACATGAATTGTATCAATTACCATTGACATCAGGGTGACCCTTTCCAAACACCAAAAATAAGGCGCCGGCGTTAAAAAATAAGGCAAAATTATGGCAAAATTTTTCAAAAATAAGGCATAAATAAGGCGCTCTTTAAAATGCTTTAAAATATGTGTTAACAGATAAAAGATAAATTTATACTTCATATTTCTCTGCACTTGACCCTTTTTTGAGCAGTTCTGTATTAGAAAGGAAGAGATCATAGGCTTGAAACAATCAAAATCGGGATTCAATTTAACAGACACAAGTGAATTGAGGAGTTTCAACTTTATAGTTGTTTCCAAATTGAGTTTCATTCAAAAATTAACATTTTCGAGGCAAATTTTTTTTGGAAGGAATTTTAACATGGGGAGGGTGCCGGCGGTCCCGATAGGGGCCGCCGGAGAAAATTTTCTGAAGTTTTATCGAATTTCCTTAAGAAAATTGAACATTTTTTTTGCTTAGAAAATTTTCAGAAGTAATAACTTTTTCAGAAAATTTTCAGAAGTAATAACTACGATATTAAGAGGTGTCGGCGGCCCCGATAGGGGTCGCCGGAGAAAAATTTTGAGAATTTGGGCCATTTTCCAATGAGAAAATTGACCAAGATTTTGACCAATTGCCCAATTTTCTAGTCAAAAATAATTAATTTTGGCAAAAAATTAAAAATAAGGCAAAATAAGGCAAATGAAGGAATTAAGGCAAAAATATGGCAAGGACCTCCTTTTTAAGGCAAATGCCTTAAAAATAAGGTAAAAAGGTCACCCTGATTGACATGGCAACCAAAAACTTTTTGCCTCCAGACTACAAATATCTGCATTTTTCCGTGTGAAGATAGGAGATACAAACAATAGTTCAGGTATTAAAGTTCAAATTCATTCAAGTTCAACATGTTGGTGGTGACGTGTCGCGACATTTGCGCCCCAAGCCATATAACTCGGCTTTAGGTAAAAAATAGAACAAAAAATTACCTATAAAATGAGTCTAAGCCTATACGAATTGGTGCATCCTAAGAAAAATTATGGCCAAAATACAATAAAATTGGCCAAATCACTTTATTTGAGCTATAACTTTTGTCAGAATGGATCAATTTGAACGAGCTTAGACTCGTAGCTAATTTTCAATTCTATTTTTTGACAAAAAACTCATTTCTCTAAGGTCTGTTCCAAAATTATAAGGTCACCTGGTTTTTTTCTGTTTCACTCACTTCTGGTGATCGAATGAAGCTGAAATTTGGCATATATATAGGAAAAATGAAATAATTAAGAATCACAAAAGAAAAAATCTGAAAAAATTCATGCAATCTCATATGGACTAGATGATCAATTAGTGCTATAAAAATACCCCACTCAATTGGGTTCTTCATGGAGATCCAGATACCCCCAAAATGGCTTGAAAACGGGATTTTTGGAAACAAAAATTCCTAAAGGCCTGAAATCCCCACCCAAGGGGCCTGTTTTTCTGCTGTCCATTTAGCAGACATATGGGGCCATAAAATACAAAAGGTCACTAACCGTTTGCTCGATTCTCCGTGGAGGCGCAATTCGATCAATTTTAATGTGCCAAAATTACCCAATTTTCAGTGGGATTTTGGGTACTTCAACTTGTTGGATGGACGCCAACCTAACGAACAAAGTTATGAGAATGTGGTCAACGGCGATTTGTAGTAACATATGTCTGCTAAATGGACAGCAGAAAAACAGGCCCCTTGGGTGGGGATTTCAGGCCTTTAGGAATTTTNTACGAACTACGAAGTACGAACTACGAAAAAAGTGATTCACTTTTGGACTCTAAAATTCGTACTTGTCCCCTCGCAATGACCTCTTTGTGGCTATCGGTAACAATTTTTTAATGAAATTTCCCAATAAAAATAAGTAAAAATTCCCGAAAAAATGGAGCATAAATGGAAAGTACGAAAAATTACAAGATATGAACTTCTACTAGTATGAGTACGAAGTATGAGGGGTCGAAAAGAGCATTATACTAATAAGACCAAAATGCGAAATGGGGATCAGCCAACTCGATACCAAACCACTTCGATACCCGGTATCGAGTTGGTTTTACCAGCTCGATACCAACCTTACCAGCTTGATATCGCCTATGAATACATGATGACTTTATATAGTGACCCGGCTATCTATGGCATTCGGCGGGGCTTAGGAAAATTCAAGGTTCAATAGGCTCTGGCTGAAGGATTATTAGTATTTTGATTATGGATCCTAGATTCTTATATACTATTAGGCTCGCCGAAGGCGCCAACAGTAAAAACTACATCAAAAAACTAATAATCCTTCAGCATTCAACCAGAGTAACCCTATTGAATTTTATACAATATAAGAAACTTAATTAGCAATTTTGATCACATTACTTTGGTTTGTAAATTGAAGATTTTAATTGTAAAATAAAAATTATTTTTTATTAGTGGTATCGAGTTGGTAGGGTCGGTATCGAGATGGTATGGGTGGTATCGAAATGCGCTACCAGCTCGATACCCGGTATCGAGATGGTTTGGTATCGAGATGGTAGGCGGTCATGCGAAATGCATGCACGCACTGCTTTTGACACGCAAACCGTCAACTACAGAGGACAAAATACAGTGGAAAATCAACGAAGATAAATAGGTTACGAGTTAGATTCAATTTTAAATTTAAAATATTTGCTCAGAATCACAAATTTTTATTTAATCGATTCTAAAAAAATTAAGTATTTTTGGTACGATCATCTACGAGGAAGGATAGTAAACCCAAGGGGATTACGGTATTACTTGTAATGATACTGTACACCTCCTGTGAAAAAACACACTGAATGATCTCATACAAGTAATACAATAATTATGGATTGGTAAACGGTTCCATCAATGGGATAAACTTTTGAATGAAAATGAAAAGTCTATGATTATCTGATTTTTTTTTGAAAAATATTAGAGACAATCCACAGGGTAAACAAATGGTCACGGTATTAAAAGCTAGAAAAATCCATTTACAAAGATTAAATAATTTGATGGCCATTATTTTCCATTCTCTGATCACCGATCCATCATCCATCGTATCATGTTTTGGTCGTAAACAGAGAAGTGTGTCCGGCGGAGATCTGCTGCACTTTGTTTTGACTGACTTGTGAATCCAAAATTAAAGGAGAAATTTTAATAAAAAATTTACCCTCGGACAATGGTAATCCCATGGATATGGCTGATCCGCTTCGGATTGAACAACTTGTAGAACATTTTTGTGGCATCGTGGCGGATGGTCTTGTTCAGCAGCAGGTAGATCACCGGCGGGAAACCTGGGGGAAATTGACCATTGAAAAATATCTCGGGATGAAGGTGAGCAAGAATCAGGGGGAACACCACATAAATTAATATAATTTTGTATTATTTAAGAAGTTCAGAGTAAAATTGCTTGGCAACTATGCTATTAGCAAAGGTAGGACGAATAAACTGACCGATTTTCTATGTAAACGCTGGTTTAAACCTGAAAAGCTTTTTGCCCATTTTGACTATGGCTATTTTGATCATGGATTTTTTCTTCTTTTTTTTGAGAGGATTTTGTAAAATTTAATATATGTAAAAGCAAATTTTTCGCATTTTTTTAGAGCAAATATGGGGCATCATTTCACAATATACCGTATTTCCTCTTAAATAAGCAAGTGCTCTAAAATAAGCAAGACCTTAGAAGGGCATTGAAAAAAATAAGCAAATGCTCTAAAATAAGCATGTGTTTTCCAAACAAAAATTTTACTCATACCTATATGTTTTTTCTTTTTATCTTTCCTGTTCTATTACTCTCGTTTCCTTTTTTTCGCACTATTGCCAGTTTTTAGCATTTTTGTGGGTATTTTTAAGTTTTATTACAGTTTCATTAGCTTACAAAATGTTAAATTGTATAATCCAGTGTTTTAGCACACTATGAATAATAACAAGTTCCGA
>LDKF01001102.1:32384-49707 GCA_001026735.1 Rotylenchulus reniformis
TTTTTTCAAGAAAGAATATTTATTAATTTGACCTTTGAAAAAAATAAGCAAGTGCTCTAAAATAAGCAAGACCTTAGAAGGGCATTGAAAAAAAAAGCATCATGCTTATTTTAGAGGAAATACGGTATATTTTTTAGATTTTTGCATCAAGGCTTACATTTAGATTTAGTATTTATTTATTTTTTTGGAGCCATTATGGTGCTGTTTGGTGGACCAACCATGAATGAAGAGCCTGAAAAAAAATTTATTTTTTTATAAAATTTAGCATAAAAGGAAATTACCAAGAAAATTGGGCAAAGGTGATCATCCCCTGGATGGGTTCCACATACTGCATCATCACGTAGATGAAGCATGCAACCGTGTTCATGGCCGAGAAGGCGAACACTTGCAGGAAAGCCTGATATCAAGAATGGACAAAATTGAAAAAAATGTTTGCATTTTATAGCATTTTTGGGGGTTTTTATGGGTTTTGATTTTCTGTAGAAAATTTACCATTTTTGGGCCCTCGAGATAGTATGGTCGCCAATTTTGAAACGAAAACATAGCGCAAAAGCCACATAAATGGTTGGCATCAGGATGGCAATGGAGTAGTCATGGATGCCGTGTAGTTTGACATTGAACTGCGCAAAATTTTTTAGAAATTTTATAGAAAATTTTACAGTTCCATCGACATCCTCACGGTAGCCAGCATAAGGGTTGAAGAACCAGGCGAAGTAAATCCCGTTGAACAGGAGGGGTTTTTGGAAGAAAATCCAGAAAAATCCGTAAAAGCAGCAAATGGTCAGCCAAATGGCAATTCGACGCCCGTGGAACAAAAATTTGGACACTCCGGGCGCAATGATCTCCAGACATCGGTCCAGGGCTAATAGCTGTAATGGGTTAAATTTATGGCCAATTTTGGTCATATCGAATTTTCTTTGCATTAGAAACTTGATAGCCAAAAAATATTGATCAAAAGTGAATAATAAGCTTAATAGAGGGATATTTTTGACGTTTCTGATCAATCGGAATAAAAAAGATGTCGAATCCATATTTTTAATCGGAAAAATTCGGTGAATAAAAATTATCGCGAAGTTTTTTTATAATTTATGGAACTTTTTAAAATCATTATTAAGGGAAACTTCTTATCAGACCCATGACATGGGCCTTTATTAAGAGATTCGATTATTAAATGATAATTCTGTTCAGAAGGACCATTTACACTAATAAGAATTAAATTCATAATTGTTTCTTACAATGTCGGCACTGCTTTCGACTATCCAGCCAACTAAAAAATATTTTTAAAATTTAAAAATTATAAAAGTTATCACTCAATGCAGCCCCTCCGGCAAAATAGATCAAGGTCGGGCGGGAACAGAACACGGCACCGGAGAGGGACAAGTAGCTGTGGAGGAAGCCGAGGATCCACAAGATGGCCAAGTCCATGACGCCAATGAAGAACAGCAGCTGGTAGCAGGTGCTAACATGTCGATGTTTCCAAATTGAGATCATGCATGGGATGTAGAGAACCTAGGAAATAGAGAATTATATGATTTTATATCTAGCATATAATTTATGAGTTTGCTTATCAGACCACATAATATTCCTCTTGTTGGAGTCTATGATTCAGGTTTCTAACCATCTCTATACTATACTGTGAATATCATATAAAAATTATTGGTACGAAAATATTATAAAAAATAATATTTACGTAGAACACGGCGCATAGAATGATGTTCAGGATGGATTCCGGTACAAATCGACGTCTTTCCAGGGGAATCGCATCAATGTCGAACCCGGTGCAGTTGTACAGACGCTCGTACTCTTCGTGACGGAACAGAAACAGTTCCATTTTTTTGGAATGTCGAAAATAGAATTTGTATTTGTATAAAAAAGGAATTTCGAAATATGTATGCGTTACATGAAAAATGTTACAAAATTAACCGATATTAATCATTGTTGGTTGAGTGGATGTAATCAAATTCGCCCCACCTTTATAGCGTGGGTTCGAATCCTCAACGAGGAATAAAGTTTGGACGGAATAGGGTCTGAATCAACGGAGTTACAACCCCCCGAGAAAACGGCTAATTTTTTTTAATTTAAAATTTTTTTTACAATATCGTGTAAATAGATTGAATAACAATGCCATTTCTAGAGTATGATGGTATTTTGTACATGCTTTTCAGACCATAAAAATGTTGTTCTCGCTGAGGAATCTATAGTCGAAATCGCATATACATCAAGAATGACAACACTGTTAAGAACTACATATGTAGATAAACAGATTATGTACGGGTACACCCCACATACCGTATTTCTTCTAAAATAAGACCCCCTTTTGAGGGGATTCGAAAAAATAAGACCGGGGTCTTATTTTAGAAGAAATACGGTATTTTTGCTCACTCATCAGCCTACAGAATGGTTAGGTATAAAATTAAGATAATTGCAGGTTGAAAATTGCGAAACTCATCAGTTAGACATGCTAATAACAAAGTTGACACAATTTAGATTTTTGTTTTACGAATTGTTCTGGCCATTTTGACCCACACTTTTGGCCATAATACGGTGAAGAAGGTGAACTTGCATTAGTGTTTATACTATAATTATGTATATGCTAGTCTTACACCCGTCGAATGGCTCAAGTATGATGATAAGGTGCTGACCAGTGTTTCCGATGATCCAAAATGATCCAAAAAATGATCCAAACATAAAATATTTAATTTGATCTGAAATAACCTGATCTGAGGTCATAGATCGATCATCTGTCTGGTACAGGACATGAATTATTCACCCAAAAATCAGGAAAATTACGAATTTTAACTAAAAAATCCAAATGCTCCAAAATTTGGATCAATTATGATTAATGAAGGCATTTTATAAGTTAAGGAGATCCGAAATTCAGACTGTCATATCTGTACCAGACAGATGATCGATCTAAGACCTCAGATCAGGTTATTTCAGATCAAATTAAATATTTTATGTTTGGATCATTTTTTGGATCATTTTGGATCATCGGAAACACTGGTGCTGACTCGTTTGTCCAAAAATGTAAATGTCCTAGTTTGTTCAAAAAAGTGAAAAATATATAACTAAATGGCTCAATGACGGAACGACTAAAAACTAAATTATTTTTTTATATTTTTATTTATTTTTAAATTAAATATAGTCTACAAAAGTGCTTTCTCCCCATCCCCAATTAACTAGGCCAAAATAATGTTTTCAAAAGTTTATGTACAATATTTTATATTTTTCGAGTTTTTGGGTATGTCGAAATTCTAACTTTATGTCGAAAATCCCTGCAAATTAAAGTTTCTCGTTTTTTAAATGCGTTTTTTTGAGTTTTTGATCTCAGACATCAGAATATTGGAGGATTTTTGAATGTTGTACATAAATTTTTTGAAGAATAACATTATTTAGGCCTAATTAATTCGGTATGGGGAGAAGGTACTTTTTCGACTACATATCATTAATTTAAATACAAATAAAAATATAAAAAATAATTTTAGTTTTTAGTCGTTCCGTCATTGAGCATTTCGTTATCACATTTTCACTTTTTTGAACAAACTAGGACATTTGCATTTTTGGACAAACGATTTATCGCGTGATGATGATGATAACATACCTATCAGCAAAACATGATGTATCGATGTTAAGAATGATTCGATGAAGGAACTTGTATTCTTACACTGATAAAAAATGGTAAATCTTGGCGATATATGGTGAGGATGAGGATTAATTATTGGATTAAATATTTTTTGATTAATAGTACTTGTCTGGGTTCTGTATCTCAAACTACTTATTATTTATTTACAATATTTTTTTACCTAAAAACCCTTGTACTATTCCAGTTTCTTTTGGAAAAATTTTCATTTTTCCCAGCAAATTAAGAAATTTTAAAATCAATGTATTGAGTCCGAAAAATTTAGCTTCTAGAGACCGTATCAGACTCTAGAGGAACTTTCGGATGTCGAATCTAAATGTTTTTAAAATTATTTTTAGCACATCAACGACTAAAAAGACTGATATCAAATTAAGCCTAAGCCCCACATTAAAACAGCCCTTAGAGGCCGATTTTGGTCATATAAATATAATATGCTATCGGGATTAGCAAGCTCGTAAATCCACGCGAGAAAGATTTAAAATTTATTGCTGAGGAAACTGAGGAAACAAACCAGCAAATAAATACCACAATTATATATTATTTTGTTTTTGATTTGCTCAACCGCTCTTTGGTTCAATCTTATTTTGACCGTTAATAATTTGTTTTGTTCGCCATTTATCAGTGTGTGTTTTGTACTTTTGGTAATCCAACAAATAAATAACTTTAATGAATACTTTGGCACATTTTCATGGTCCACAGCTTTTAGCCCAATTAGTTCATTTTGTACGTTGGAATTATCGCAAAATAACTATTATTTCAAGTTTGGTCTTTTGTCCAAACCCAAAAAAATCCCAACATAATGTTTGAGGTGCTAGGTCGTTAGCGCTAAAAACCGCCACGAGCTATAGTCTGGCCGAAAACTTTTTTTTGTTAGACAAAAAGTATAAAAGGCAAAAATGTTCAGAAATTTATGCCGATTCGAATGGTATTTTTAATTTTTCGAAAGTCGGTCAGTTCGAAATATCCATTAAAAACCGTATTTTTTGGTATTTCGGGGTAAAAACGAATCTTTTGTTCGAATTTCGGAAAATTTTTTATACCATTCGAATCAGCATAAGATTCTGCACAACTTTGCCTTTTATACTTTTGTCTAACAAGTCTAACAAAAAAGTTTTCGGCCAGACTATATAGCTCGTGGCGGTTTTTTTAACAACTCGGCACCATTGTTTGATCTTCATCTTTCTTACAAGATTGGACTAATTATCCTTTATTAATTCTAATTGCCGATATAGATATTAACAAGGTATGGCCAATATTGAAATATTTTTGTGTGTTTATTCAAAAAATATCAAATAATTACATTTTATTTGTTAAGTGGATGTATGAATTTTGTACTATTTTTATTATGCATACGAAATAAGAAGTTGGGTATGTGTGTCACGAAAAATTGGCACGAATTTCTGATTAAGAAATAAATTTTCCTTTTAATAAGAAAAACGAAGTACTTTTATAACACACTATTTGTACTTGTTGAAAGGTGCACCAAATGCCTCAATGGTGCTTTTAAAAGTTAATGGTTATCTTGTTACATAAGATTTCTACCGTAATCTTTGATGAATTGTTTTAGGATTTGATGTTTTGTAAAGGGGACCTCTCGACTCATATCTTGATAATGATTTGGATAAATTCAACAGGGATAGCCAAAATAAATTGGCGTTTAAGTAACACATCAAGCGTAATAGATAACACAATATGTTCCATATCCACTCTAGGACATATCCATCTTGTAAGGACATATCCATCTTGGTAACACATCAGCGGCCATGGTGGCCATAGTCACCATGATGTCCGCCTCCGTAGCCTCCATGATGACCGCCGCCTCCGCCCACGGATCGCTTTCCGGGTCTGTAGCCGCCGCCTCCTCCTCCTCCGCCGTGGTGGCCTCCGGGTCCGTGTCCACCTCCACCATGATGGCCACCGCCATGACCATACCTGTAATTCAATTACCGTAAAAACTCTATTAGGACCCCCCATAAGGTCTTATTTTTCAACCAATTTGGAGGGGGAGGGGTCTATAATAGGATTCCACTAGAGTTTCTTCCGAAGAGGGGGGCCTATTGCAGGGGTGGGCTCCTAATGGGAGGTGGGAACTTAATAGAGCTAATACGGTAGTAATGTTTGGTAATACCTAAACTCTGCAAGCTGAAGTGTGATTTCTTCCTCCATTGATTTTTAGAGGATTTTTTTAGAGAGGAACTTTTTTAGGATCATGATTGCGATCCTGAAGCCGGAATCCCGGATTCCAAATTTTAACATCAGAAATCCGGAAAAATCACAGATCCTGATGTACATATTTTTCAATTGTTGTATGGATTTTGATTTTCACGGATTTTTTTGGATAATTTCTCTATATCTGATTTTGAAAAAGTTATATCTATCTGGAATCATCAGTTTGATATGTTTTAAAATTAATTTTTTGAGAGGATGATTTTTAGGTAATTATTGTCATTTTAGAGAATATGAAATTTATTTTATGCTTTTAAAATTACTGCGCGGCAACTCCGTCCATGCAAGTGATGCACAGAACAGCGAACAGCACCAGCAGACCCAAAATGGACAAATTCTTCATTTTGGACACCGAATTAATTTTTCGAAACAAAAATGGATAATGGAGAAGATGAATTTCATGATCTTTTTATAGCCAAAATTTGCGCATATTTTTTGATATAAATCCAACAAATCCGTGAAATTTGTGCAACAAAATTACCAAATTTCTGCAGAATGATAGTTTAAATCCATTTTGATCATTAGCGATCAAAATAAATTGGCCACAAAAAAGTCATGGCCGATGAATCAAAGGGATTATCCTATGACGAAATGAAAAAAAAAATCCTATGACGAACGGGATTTTTCACCGATCCAAAATCATTGGATTGGTTAAAGGAAGCAAAAAAATTTTTTGCAAAATTTTTACGCCAAAATTCTGCCATTTGGGAGGAGTCATTAGACCCCAAGGACAAGGACTCAAGAATTCGGTACAATAGACTCCGCAAGACAATTGACCTTAGCACTAAAAATATTTAATAAAATCACATTTCATATTTATTTCTATTTTTCTCTTCTTTCCAGCCCAGATACAAAATAAATAAATTATTTTTCTTATTTTTAGCATAAGTAATTTCATCCCAATATTGTCAAGGGCCATAGTACATCCATCAGCTATAAGTTTCCCAGATGAATCATAAATAATTTAATGTCCAATCGTCGGGGGAATATTCCTGACTCTCATAGGAAATAAAATAAATTTAATAAAAATAAAAATATATGTATGATATGAAAAAAGTTTTCAATCCCTATTAAACTCTTGATCTATTGATCCTTACCAAGTGATTTTGGCTCTCGAAATTTTTGTTAATGAAAATATTTGACTGATGGCGGAAACTTCGAGTGACCAAAAATTTTTGAATTGGCTAGGATTCGAGATACCTATTTTGCATGATTTCGAAATTGAACTCTATCTGATCTCTGAAGATGCATCAGATTTATCATCTCGTCAATAAATTTTGGAAAAATATTATACTTAGTTAGTACTATCGACTAAATTTCTAATTACGAATTTTCACAGTCCAAAATTCCGGGAGCCCGTACACAGATAGGATTTCCATTTTCCCAGATGAATCATTCGATCGGATTCACAAATTCCTCTTTTTTTAAATTCTTCATTCGAATGGTGCATATAAGTGGTTTTACTCTAAGTAAGCAGATTATTGCATTAGGCTAATAAAATGAAAATTTATTTCCATAAAAATATTAAATCATTTAGTATTCAATACACCAATAATCTTGACAATTTTCGAACTCATTATTCTATCCTGATAATGCCGTATCTACAGTGATATACAACTCATAATTAAATTGTCAATTGTATTTAACGGCTCGTAATTCATGTCCTTTTTGCTCATCTTCTCTCTTTTGCCTTCAAACAATGCCATCAACGGTAATACGGTGGCAAATGTCCAATCCGGAAACATTTCAAGGTAAACTCAATTTTAGGATTCTCCTCTCAACACCTTTTAATACATCATGTCCTTTATGTAGAAAATTTATTATACCTTGTAAGACCAAAAATATAAAATACAAAATTGTGCAGAATTTTTTATGCCTTTTCCTTATTTATCTTTTTCCTTATTTTTCTCTAATTTCCCGGAAATGGCTCAAAATTTTCCGAAAATATATGGATTATAGAACAATAAATTTCAGGAAAATCGAAAATCCAAAATTGGTCTAACAAGGTCTAACAAAAAGTTTCCAAAGGATCTGATCTTAATGACTCTTTTTTGACGTCCTAGTAACCTTTTTCTCATCTTAGCACCAACATGTGGACCACAACTTCTTTGGACAAAAGGTTATAAATTAATAAAATGAAATTAAAAAAAAATCTTTTGACACTTTAGGCTTGGCGATATTGGCATTCTGCAAGATTTGAAAACTGATAATTGCGGAACAGTCGATTCTGGGATCATCGCGAAATTGAACCGACACATTGATCAGCAGGATCCTGCATGATGAAATGCTCCGACTAACAACTCCCACAACGCATGTGAAATGGCTTGAACACGGGTCTCGACGTCGACGATTGAAATTTAATGCATATTTTGATTATTGCAACTTTTGTTATACATATTGTATTACCATGTTATGGAAGATCTCATGATACCAGATTATATTGTGAACTCAGATTGCGTTTTACATATTGTGAAAAAAAATTAAATATAAAAACCCATTTGTGAATTAATAGCCTTAAAAATTATGATAATGCTAAATTAATTTGGCAAAATGAATGGTCATGGCTTATTAGTAGGGTCGCAACTTTTATGCGCAAAAATTTCCTAAATATGCGCATAAAATATGCACGGAAAAGTGCTAAAATATGCGCAAAATATGCTCAAAACTTCCAAAATATGCGCAAATTTTTTGCAAAATATGACCTAAAAATGCAAAAATTTTCTCTAAAAAGCAATTTTCTTTACTATTTAAAGTGGGTTTTTGCATATTTAAGGCATTTTTAGGTAAAAATTAACTTTGGTACCTTTTTTGCATTTTTGGCCTTTTTCATGCCTTTTTGGAGATTTTTTGCAAAAACAATGTGTTTTCTTAAGAAAATTGGTAATTTTTCTTTGAAAATTACAAAAGTTTAACCATTCTAGAATTTTTCAAAATTGCCAAAAAATTGAAAAATATCCGAAAAATTTCAAAAAATGCAAAAAAAATCCCCAAAATATGCAAAAATTTCTCAAAAAATGCATATTTTTCTCAAAAATGCCCAAAATATGCTCAAATATGCGCAAAATATGCGAAATATGCAAATATGCGCAAAAAGTCGAAAATATGCAAAAATATGCAGTTAGAAATCCATGCTAGAGCGTTCAAAACATGCTAAAAACATGTTTTACGTGATTTTCAGGCAGTTCTGAGCCAGCAAAAAAAATATGCATTTGCATAAAAGTTGCGACCCTACTTATTAGACAAGATCCATGTTTCATATTTGTCCAATGGGACATTATTTGCTGGTCTGAGAATTTAGCTATAAAAGATTTCCCTAAAAATAATGGCCAAAACAATTTCACTCTTTCACCCATTTCCATACATTCCCACAAAAAATTATTGATGAAAAAATGTTGACATGTTTCTTTCCCGTTTTCTATTAGGGTGAGATTCAGTAGAAGTTTCGGGACTTTGAAATCCCAAAACACCAATCCCGATCCCCAAGCCGGGATTCCTGATCTCAACTTCCAGCATTCAATCCCAACCGGAATTACGAGAAAAAATCATCCATCTATTTGCGATTAGTGTTTCCCCCGTTTACCAAAATTTTTGGAACCTGAAATTACATACAAAAAAATAATAAAAATTCGGATGAAAAAATGACCAAGCAAATTGGGCCAAAGTGATCAGCCATTGGGCGGGCAAAGAAGAACCAACTTATTAGAATGTTTTCTGATAAGGGTTCGACTATAGAGTTCAATCATGAACCGGTTCTTGTTCGATCTTCTAGGTTTTTTCCTGACACCAACAAAAACACCAACCCCAACATTCACGAGTTTTAGCTCGTGACTTCGTCTTGTTCGGGTACTCTGCCAGTACTGGTTCGTGGTATTGGTACGTGTTTTTTGTTCCAACTTCCAAATATACAGGTCTAATGGTTTGACTCACTGAACAAAAATACCTTCTAAGATTTGGTTCTGGACTCGAATTTATTGTAATGCTAAATGTATATTGAGTAATTCAATTTTTGATTTTATATATTACCTTATTTCCTGTATTAGGACCCCCGGGGATTTATTTTTCAACACCTTTTCAGAGGGGGGGGTCTATTACAGGGAAGGGACTAATTGCAGGGAGGGGACTTAATTCAGGAAATACGGTAATAATAAAACACATTTCACAGGTGGAAAGTATATTTAATCCGATCATCAACCAATTCCGAACATTCATTTGATGTCCTGCTTCTGGAGTGGTGCTGAGTCGTTACAAAAAAAAATATCAAAATGGGCGTTACAAAAAAAATATCAAAACTCAATATGCCCTCTAAAACTTTTTTGTTAGACCTGTTAGACCAAAAGTATAATAGACAAAGATGTGCAGAATTTTATGCTCTATCTAATGGTATAAAAATTTTTACGAAATTCGAACAACAAATGTCGAAAAGGTCAAAAATATCGAAAATTATGGTTTTTTCTACCCTTTTCGACATTTGTTGTTCGAAATTCGTAAAAAATTTTATACCAGTAGATAGAGCATAAAATTCTGCACATCTTTGTCTATTATACTTTTGGTCTAACAGGTCTAACAAAAAAGTTTTTAGAGGACATAATGAGTTTTGATATTTTTTTTGTAACGCCCATTTTGATATTTTTTTTTGTAACGACATAGCACCTCTGGAGTTAAGAGGTGATTCCGACTCTGGGCTGTGCTTGGTTTTGGCGAGGTCGAAAATTGGGTGAAAAATAAATTAAATTCAAAAAAATAAAATAAAAACAAAAACCCGCGAATTATGGTGATCCCATGGACATGGCTGATCTGCTTCGGATCGAACACCTTGTAGACCATTTTGATGCAGTCGTTTCGAATGGTCTTGTTCAGCAACAGGTAGATCACCGGGGGAAAGCCTGTGGAAATACGGAGAAAACATAAAAAAATTAATTTTTTATTGATTTCCTTCCATTTAGTATTCTAAGGTTGGGCAGGTATCACCCCTAAATTTTCATTTTCTGCTCAACATTCATTATTATTGTATTTGGTTGGATTAAAAAATACAAATTGCCAAACTTTGTGGCAAAATTATGCCAAGACTACAAAAAGCTATATCATAAAACTTCCATAATTGTCCAATTTTCTTAAGAAAAAAGGCTCTAATTTTCGTAACTTTTGGATTTTGAGCATCAATATTTGGATTTGGTGAGCTAACCATGGATGAAGAGCCTGAAATTATAAAAAATAAATAAATAAATAAAAATCCAGTGAAAAATGACCAAGCAAATTGGGCTAAAGTGATCAACCACTGTGTGGGCTCCACATATTTATATATATATATATATATATATATATATATATATTATTAGACATCCGAATTCGAAAGGCCAGTCGAACATATGTATTTTTTATTTTATTGCTATTAGAGGTGATACGGTATCATAGTTGGGGTACTATGAAGTATTACAACTTATATAATAGATTCACAAGTCAGTCCAATTCAATAAAGTACAATACTATTGTTAAAGTTCTTTTTTTTTCAATATTGAATAAAATACAATTTCTACTTCTGCTTAAAAAACATTAGCAACAAATAGCGCCGTCTATATTGTTAAAATATTTTTTTCTTTATTTTTTCACCAATTTTTGGGCCCGTGGCATGGTGGTGCTCTGCAACTTTGCGAAATTGCACCAAAATGACACTGCAAATGTCACATAGATCAGGGGCATTGCGATGCCGATAATGTAGTCGTGGACGGCCTGCATTTTGTTGTCGAACTAATGATGAAAAATGGTGCATATGTAAACCCTGGAGAAATTAGTCTACCTTTCCGGTGCTACTTGGTATAGGTATGTCATTTACCCTGAAAGGGCCAAAATAAAATACTAGTCCGGGAAAACTTTTTCTTAAACGGTTTTGGACCAAAACTAAAAAATATCCAAAAAATGCGCTTGATTATGGCGTTTTTAATGTTTTCGAAATACCTTTAACTCCTTAAAAACTCTTTTTTTTATTTCGAAAAGCTAAAAAATTTTCAAGGAAATCAAAAGATAAAAGGCCAAAAACGGTCTTTAATTTTGCATTATTTTTGACACAGCAAGGCTTTAAAAATAAGGCTTCATTTTGGCACTTTTGGAGGCAAATGGCTGATCAGCATGTACCTTTCCCTCCGACGGAACCTCACGATACCCGACGAAAGGGTTGAAGAACCAGGCGAAGAAGAGGCCATTGAACAGGACGGGTTTCTCGAAAAACAGCCAATAAATTCCGTAGATACAACACAGGACAAGCCAACACCCAGTTTTGTAGCCGTGGAAGAGTTTTGCGGAAATTGCGGGGGCCAAAATTTCCAGACAACGCTCGATGGCCAAAATCTGCGGAATGATATACAAATCCAATGATGAGTTTGCTCAAAAAATACCATTGAACAAAGAATGTACAATTTTGCATTGCATCAAATTTTTTACTTTAATTCAGCGCCAAAGTAAATTGGGGGCAAAAATATGTTGTTTTTAATATTTGCAAAATGTACCAGATCAGCACTACTTTCAATGACCCAGCCGCCAAAAAATTTTTAAATTTTAGTTATTCTAAAGTTTTTAGTGTTGTAAAAATAAAAAATTCACATAACACCAAAGAACCGGTGACATAGATCAGGGTCGGATGGGAACAGAACACGGCACCGGAGAGGGACAGGAAGCTGTGGAGGAAGCCGAGGATCCACAGCACCAGACAGTCCATGACACCGATGAGCAGGGATCGGATCTGAAAATTTTCAAAAAAGAACAGCAGCTGGTAGCAGGGGCCCTCGTGGCGATGTTTCCAAATGGAAAACATGCATGGGATGTAAAGCACCTGTGAAAATCAGGGACAGAATCTCAGAATCATCGATTCCATCAAAAAATGGTGATTTTTTAAGAAAAAAGGCATCATAAAATAAGGGAGATCTCCAAAATAAGAGAGGCCTTTAGAGCAGGGATCGGATCTGAAAATTTTCAAAATCAGGATATTTAGTCCAAAAAAATCAGATTTTATGGTCAAAATCAGAACATTTTATAAAAAGCTTTAAAATTTACTGCAAATCAATTGTCCGTGTAATATATTTCTCCCCTTTAACAATTTCAACAATTTTTGGGACGAGATGAGCAAAACGTAATTTTTCCCGAAATTCCATAAAATAGGTTTGTAGGGGTATTTCGATCTTTTTGGCCGAATTTCGAAAAATTAAAATATTAGAAAATAGAACATAAAATTCTATACAATGCTTTTTATATCATTGGCCTAGCTAGCCTAAAAAAGTTTCCGGTCAAATTGGCACATGTGGCGGCTTTTTTTACGTCCTAACACCATTTTACCCGTTTCCATTTGGGACATATGGACTTGCTTTGTGCCATTCCAATTATTTTTTTTTATTAAATTCTTTTAAAATATAAAAATTTACATAAAACACTGCGCACAAAATGGCGCTGGTGATGGCATGCGGAATGAACTGACGCCTTTCCAACGGAACTGCTTCGATGTCGAGCCCGGTACAGTTGTACAGAGTCTTGTACTCTTCGTGGCGGAACAGAAACAATTCCATCTTTTTGAATAAAAATATTATTTATTGGAAATTTATATTTTTCGGATCTTAAAAATGACCGGAACTTGGGTATATTATTGTCTTTAATGTAGATACAACGGTCAATTGGAATAATTAAAACAAAATAAAACTTATTATAACTTATTAGCAACTAGAAAAATGTGTTTGGTATCAAAAGATACCCCTGCTGAATGTCCGCTACCAAATTGCAAAAAGGGCCATCCGAATTGGCCAAGTGGTAAAAAGTTATGGCCACATCTTTTTGACTGACTAAAATCACGAGTTGTGGCCAAAATATGGCCATAACTTCTTCTTTAAAACTTGGTACAGTTAAATGTTATATTTAGATCCATCTATTGACACCAATCTATTGACCCACTCGCCTCCGCTGACTAAATGACTAGCAATGGTGTTAGACAAACTTTTCTCTTTAAAAATTGCAAAAAATAAAAAAAAATAGATGAAGCATAAAAGTTTAATTGGCACGAAAGACACACTGGCAGAGCGGATAAATGTACCGTAGCTATGAGGAAAATTTGTCTAAAGGGATCTGCCGATCATAGCAAAAAGAAATGCACTTATTAGTAAAATGCAATATATACTATAAACAACGTAGTGTATTTGTGTTTCCGTGATCTACCAGATTATGATCTGATGAAGCACAACCTTTTAATTGGCATAAAAGGCATTCACTGGCAGCGGATAAATCCGAGGCCGGCAAATGTAAAATGTACTGTATAGTTAATTAGAAGATTTGTTCCTTTTTGAGGGATCCGATCATTGCAAAGTGAAATGAACAAATTGGACCCCCGCTTCGGTGTGCCGATGTACACATATAGCAAGTTGCTATGTAATCGAAAACTCAAAAAAATCTTTCAGCTGCAAAATATCATTGATTTTGTAAAAAATCCACCAAATAATTCATTTGAAAAATAAAGATATTTTTAACAAAATATCTACTGTCGAAATTTCTACTTTCGTAAAATTCCGGGATGCCAAAATAAATATTTCTACACTGTAAAAAATATGTATATTGATTATAAATTATAATTTATAACGTTACAAATATCGCCCCATCCTCTGCCTCTCTGAGTGTATGATTAGACCGTATTCATGACGAAATACATATCTCGAGTGTCGTATATCAACAGAGTCCAAAATAAAATGTTGAATAAATAAGTGAAGCACAACAGCTTAGACAGGTTACTGTCGTTTTTCCCTTTAGCTTTCATTAATAGGTTGTATATCGCGAGAATTTACTACAAACCGTGACTAAGAAAGAAATCCTTTTAAAAAATTATTTTAACACAGGTGTCTATAACTTCAAAAGTGCATATTTATCTTCTTATAAAAGATTTCTACCATAATCTTTGAAGAATTGTTTTAGAATTGGTATTTTTGAATGGGACCTATAGACTTGTATGCACGCGATGATTTGAATAAATTTAACAGGGGTAACCAAATAATTGGCATTTAGGTAGCGCAATCAAGGGTAATAGTTAACACAGTTTGTTCCGTATCCGTGATCATTTTGATCATTAGTGATCAAAAATAAATTGGCAAAAAAGTCATGGCCCCATGAATCAAAGGGATTATCCTATGACGAAATGTCCGTGGAATCTTTCATATATAAATCCAAAATCATTGGTTAAATGAAGCAAAAAATTTTTGCAAATATTTTCCCCACCAAAATTCTGAAATTTGCATGGTTTCAAGTCATTAGACCCCAAGGACACAAGAATCTGGCGGGACAATAGACTCCGCATGATAATTGACCCCACACCAAAAATGTTTAATAGACTCCCAACCTTTCATATTTATTTCGATTTTCTCCGTCTGTCCAGTCCAGATTCGAAATATTTAAATTAATTTTTCTTATTTTTAGCGTAAGCAATTTCATCCCAATAATGTTAAGGATCATAGTACATAAGCTTTCCAGTTTCCCAGATGAATCATCTCAATCCAAATCCACTGTTTTTTTTATCAATTCAACCATTTCAATGGACTAGTTGTATAGTATTTCCGTTCTTTTAAATTATTATTTTTTACATTGGTCTGATGAGCTTTATTCTGGTACAAAAATATTATTAATTTAAATAATTTAGTGTTCAATTGCCAGGTGAATATTCTTGCTCACTAAAAACCCTGTCACACTCTTGGCATTATCTATTGATCTTACCAAGTGAATTTGGCTCTCGGAATTTTTGGCAGTCGGAAATTTCGATTCGTCAAAGGTCATAAAGTTCGATTGACAAATAATTTTTGGAAATGTCTAGGGTACGAAATTTTTTGAATCTAGACTCTGAAGATGCAGCAGATTTATCATCTCGTCAATAAATCTCTGATTATCGGAATTTCCACTGCCTAAAATTCCAGGAGCCCGTAAACAGATAGGCTTTCCATTTTCACAGATGAATCATTCATTCATTTATTCCGTTTCACAAATTCCTTTTTTTTTATCAATTTGTTCATCCGGATTGTCTTATAAATGGCTTTACTCTATGCAGATTACTGCATTTGACTAATAAAATGAAAAATTATTTCCATAAAATATCAAATAAATTATATTCAATCGCTCCAGCCCACCCAAATAATCTTGACAATTAAAGATGATTCACACTTCATAATTATACCATGATAATGCAAGAGTGATACTCATAAATAAATTCTCAAATGTATTAATGGCATGGAACTCTTGCCCTTTTTGCTCATTTTCTTCTCTCTTTTGCCTTCAACAATGCCATCAACGGTACTATAGTGGCAAATGTCCAAACCGGAAACTTTTCGAGGTAATACAAATCATGATTACCTGTATGAACGCCTTTTTTCGATGCTGGGACATTAAAAAGGGCCAATTAAGACCAAAATTTTTAGTTTTTTATACTTTTTTGGACCAAAAGTATAATAGGTTTCGAATTTCTGGCCAAAAATCGCAAATTATTCGAAAAAACCTAGCTTAAGACATTTTCGGAATAGAGTAAAATTCTGCACAACATTGCCTTTTATACTTCTGGTCTAACAAGGTCTAAAAATATTTACAAAGGGCCTTGTCTTAAAATGACACTCTTTTTTAACGTCCTAGTAACCTTTTTCTCATCTTAGCACCAACATGTGGACCACAACATCTTTGGACAAAAGGTTACACATTATTGAAATGAAATTTGAACAACAATCTTTTGACACTCATCAGGCTTGGTGACATTGGCCTTCTGCAAGATCTGAAAACTGACAAATGCGGAACAGTCGATTCTGGGATCATCGCGAAATTGAACCGACACATTGGTCAGCAGGATGATGCATAATGAAATGCTCCGACTAACAACTCCTTCAACATTTGGAATGACTTGAACACGGGTCTGGATTTGATTGAAATTTGGTGCTTAGTTTGTTTATTGCAACTTTTGTTTTACATATTGTATTTCCATGTTATGGAACAGTGTTTTGCTGACCGGGTTTCGGTCAGTGACCGGTCATGTGACCACTGACCTGACCACTGACCTGACCTGACCTGACCGGGCTCCCGGTCAGGTCAGTGGTCATTATGTGACCGGGTGGCCTGGTCACTGACCGGTCACTGACCGGAAATTGGAAAAAAGACCCAAAGCACCCCTAAGAATAGCATTTTTGCCGAAAATTTTGAAATTTTTAGAGAAAATTTTGAATTATAATGGTGGAATTTCCTTAAAATATATCTTCTTTGCCAGAAAAAATGAAAACTTTCACCAAACTACCATTCACCATTTTCAATTTTCTTCCATTCTTTATTCAACTTACATTAATGTATTCTCTTCAGTTCAAAAAAAAAATCCGACAGCCCCTATCGAGGCCGCAACACCCTCTTAATACCTGTGATGATTTTTAAGTGAATTAAAAAATCAAGTTTAAAAAGTTCTCGAGTCTCGCGACC